>ONZH01007523.1:0-26177 GCA_900303285.1 Rhinella marina
GGGCATTCAATTGATGCAGGGGGCAGAGGCCGTGGTCCTGGGCAGGGTGAGACAGTACCTGCTGATGAGGGAGCAGGGGAACGTCGCAGAGCTACACTCCCTAGCTTCATGTCTCAACTTACAGGGACACGTGGTAGAGGACTGTTGAAACCACAACAGTGCGAACAGCTGATGTCGTGGATTGCGGACAATGCTTCAAGTAATTTGTCCACCAGTCAGTCTTCCCACGCAGTCCACCCACGTTACTCAAGGGAGCACTCCTCTGGCTCCTCCACCTCAACCTCCTATCCCCCAGTCTGCCCCTCCCAGGAAAAATTTGGAATGCGATCCGGCATACTCTCAGGAACTGTTTTCTGGACCCTTCCCAGAGTCACCAACCACTTCTCAGGTTGCTGCTGACCTCGTTCCCGATGCCCAAGTTTTCCAACTGTCGCAGTTTGTGGGTGATGATGATGATGATGACAATGTTGAGTTAGTGGAAGAAGTTTGTAAAGAGGTGTCGGACGATGAGGAGACACGGTTGTCAGACAGTGGTGAAGTTGTTGTCAGGGCAGGAAGTCCGAGGGGGGAGCAGACTGAGGAATCGGAGGATGACGAGGTGACTGACCCAAGCTGGGTTCATATGCCGAGTGGAGGCAGTGCTTCTGAGGCGGAGGCGAGTGCTGCACCAGAACAGGTTGTAAGAGGCAGTGGAGTGGCCAAAGGGAGAAGCAGGGCCAGAGCTGGTTCATCAGCAGCAACTGTTTCACGTAGTGAAGCTCCCGTGGCGAGGCCTAGATGTTCGCAAGTCTGGAGGTTCTTTAAAGAAAGTGAGGATGACCGACGGACTGTGGTGTGCAACCTGTGCCACACCAGGATCAGCAGGGGTGCCACCACTACTAGCCTAACCACCACCAGCATGCGAGGGCATATGAGTGCTAAACACCCCACTCAATGGAACCAAGGCCGTTCACCACCTCCTGCGGGTCACACCACTGCTCCTTCCCCTGTGTTACTCGCTGCCTCTGCTAGTCAACACCCTGCGTCACTCGCTGCCTCTGCTAGTCAACACCCTGCCCAGGACCCCGGCACGAGCGCCTCCAGACGCTGGAGCGCAAGAGGAAATACAGTTCCACCCACCCACATGCCCAAGCCCTCAACGTCCACATCTCCAAATTGCTTAGCCTGGAGATTCTGCCCTATAGGCTGGTAGAGACCGAGGCCTTTTGCAATATCATGGCGGTGGCTGCCCCTCGGTATTCGGTCCCCAGCCGCCACTATTTTTCCCGATGTGCCGTCCCAGCCCTACACCAGCACGTGTCACAGAACATCATCTGTGCCCTGACCAACGCTGTTTCTGAGAAGGTCCACCTAACCACGGACACGTGGACAAGTGCTGCCGGGCAGGGACACTATATCTCACTGACGACACATTGGGTTAACTTGGTGGAGGCTGGGACCAAGAATGACCCTGGGGCTGCTCATGTACTGCCCACACCGAGGTTTGTGGGGCCTACCTCGGTCACGGTCTCTCAGACGTACTATGCCTCCTCCTCCTTCGACCCCTCCTCCTCCTCCTCCTCCACCGAATTACCATCCGTGGGCACGGCGCCTTCAGTCGGTAGCTCTAGGCGCAGCAGCAGTGCCGTGGGTAAGCACCAGCAGACGGTGCTCAAACTGCTGAGCATAGGTGACAAAAGGCACACCACCCAAGAGCTGTTACAGGGCATCACGGTGCAGACCGATCTGTGGCTGGCACCGCTGAACCTCAAGCCAGGCATGGTTGTGTGTGACAACGGGCGTAACTTGGTGGCGGCTCTGCAACTCGGCAGACTGACACATGTGCCATGCCTGGCCCACATGTTCAATCTCATAGTTCAGCGGTTCCTCAAGACATACCCCAATCTGTCTGATTTGCTCACCAAGGTGCGCGGCATTTGTGCGCATTTCCGCAAGTCGACCACAGATGCTGCCACTCTCAGGGCAGCACAGCGCCGCCTACAACTGCCCACTCACCGACTGTTGTGCGACGTGCCCACGAGATGGAATTCAACATTAAACATGTTATCCAGAGTTTACCAGCAGCGCAGAGCGATTGTAGACTGCCAGATGTCAACTTCCACCAGAACTGGTAGTCAGGTCAGTCAGATTCCTCAAGTCTACAATGAGGAGTGGACGTGGATGTCTGATATCTGCCAGGTGTTGAGCAACTTTGAGGAGTCAACACAGATGGTCAGCGGCGATGCCTCCATTATCAGCCTCACCATCCCACTGCTTTGCCTGTTGAAAAACTCACTGCTCAGCATGAAGTCGGATGCTTTGCGCTTGTCACAAGAGACGGTGGAGGAAGATACGTTGCTTGATAGCCAGAGCACCCTCCGGCCTGTTTCTCAGCGCGTATCGGAGGAGGGGGATGAGGATGAGGAGGAAGAGGAGGAGAATGTCGGCGAGACAGTAGAGGGTACCAGTGCTCAGTCCTTAACTCTTGAGCGTGTATGGGCTGAAGAGGTGGAGGAGGAGGAGGAGGAAATGGAGAGTCAGGCCAGTGAGGAGAGGGAATTCTTGCGTGTTGGGACTCTGGCGCACATGGCAGACTTCATGTTAGGCTGCCTATCCCGTGACCCTCGCGTTAGAAGAATTTTTTCAAACACCGATTACTGGGTGTTCACTCTTCTGGACCCACGGTACAAGCAGAACCTTTCCACTCTCATCCCTGCAGAGGAAAGGAGTATGAGAGTGAATAGATATCAACAGGCCATGGTGCACAAGCTGAAACAATTCTTACCATCTGACGCCGCTAGCGGCAGAGGGCATGGTTCTGTGGGCCAAGTAGCGGGGGAGAGGAGGCGAGCAGGCAGCTTGTCCAGCACTGGCAGGGGAATGCTCTCCAAGACCTTTGCCAGTTTTATGTCAACCCAGCAAGACACTGTCACCTGTCCCCAGTCTAGGCAGGGTAGGGGGGAGCTGTACAGAAAGATGGTGAGGGAGTACCTAGCTGACCATACCAACATCCGTAGCGATCACTCTGCTCCATACAACTACTGGGTTTCAAAGCTGTACACGTGGCCAGAACTGGTGCTTTACGCCTTGGAGGTGCTGGCCTGCCCTGCAGCTAGTGTGCTGTCAGAGCGGGTATTCAGTGCAGCTGGTGGCTTCATCACCGATAAGCGTACACGCCTGTCATCTGACAGCGCTGACAGGCTGACGCTTATTAAAATGAACAAAGCCTGGATTTCACCGGAATTCAAATCTCCTCCGGGGGAAAGTAGCTAAAATTTAACATTACTTATGTATCCGATTTCTCTTCTCTACTCCTCCTACTCCTCCTCCTTCATGTCGTCTTTGCCTAACACTGACTAAAAAAATGCCATTTTTTAGAGGTCCAACTGGCACTCTTTTACCACAATTTTTCCGGAGGTCCACCTACAGGTCCTCTCTCCAAACAATTTTTCCGGAGGTCCACCTACAGGCCCTCTCTCCAAACAATTTTTCCGGAGTTCCACCTACAGGCCCTCTCTCCAAACAGTTTTTCCGGAAGTCCACCTACAGGCCCTCTCTCCAAACAATTTTTCCGGAGGTCCACCTACAGGCCCTCTCTCCAAACAATGTTTCCGGAGGTCCACCTACAGGCCCTCTCTCCAAACAATTTTTCCGGAGCTCCACCTACAAGCCCTCTCTCCAAATAATTTTTCCGGAGGTCCACCTACAGGCCCTCTCTCCAAACAATTTTTCCGGAGGTCCACCTACAGGCCCTCTCTCCAAACAATTTTTCCGGAGGTCCACCTACAGGCCATCTCTCCAGTTCCAGTTTCCAGTTTTATTTGCGCAAACTGCGTAAATTTCATTTTGGGATAGCTGTGAAAAATAATATTACCTGCGTATCTATATTGCCCAACATTGGGTACGGTAGCAACAAGAAGAACAAACACATGCTGCCCACAGGGTTCCGCAAATTCCTGGTCCACAATGTCAAGGAGCTCGAGGTTCTGTTGATGAGCAACAAGTCCTTCTGTAAAGAAATCGCCCACAACTTCTCCTCAAAGAACCTAAAGACCATTGTGGAGAGAGCGGCACAGCTCGCCTTCAAATTGACGAACCCCAACGCCAGACTGCGCAGCGAAGAGAACAAATAAATATCTCTGTGGTTATTTGTGCTAAATAAAAGTTAAATAAACACAAAAAAAAAATTGATCTGTGTCTGTGCCTGATCCACCAAAGTTGATTCTGTCCCATCATGAGAAAGTCCCCCCAAGGAGTCCCCACTGTAACTTGCTTCACTTTCAACTTTCTCAACCCCCGACACCTGTGTCTCGCCATTGTCCACCACCTCCTCAAACAACACTGGTAAATCCCCACTGTCAGCACACGGACAAAGCAAAAGGTCTTGCGAATTGGGGCAGAGAATGTTCTGGGGTAGCACATCAGAGAAGGGGTGACTATGGGGTTCCAGGGAGTACGTGACCACATGCAATCTCCATCTAAAAAGTTATGCCACACTTGATCAATCTCATAATTTACGACTGTACCGGTTGATGCTAAATTTTTAAGTTGGGGTCCTGCGTCGCCATTCTAACTACATCCTGCTGTTGTCACCACCACACACGCTAGCCCAGGGGGCACTCCTCTGGCTCTTCCAGCTCAACCTCCTTCCCCCCAGCCTGCCCCCCACCTACAGGCCCTCTCTCCAAACAATTTACGTCTTTTTCCTATCTTTCTCTCTCTCCAAACTATTTTTCCGGATAGGTGCCGTATACAGTATTAAACTCAGAAGAATACATACCATACCGGTTGATGCTACAGTTTTTCCAAATCCATCCGGCTGTTGTCACCACCACACACGCTAGCCCAGGGGGGCACTCCTCTGGCTCTTCCAGCTCAACCTCCTTCCCCCCAGCCTGCCCCCACCTACAGGCCCTCTCTCCAAACAATTTACCCGGATAGGGGACGTATTAGATACTGTACTGATTTTTTTTTGGTTCTTCTTTTAATTGCCTCCTGACCTGTGATAGGCAGAGCATGGACACGTCCCCTTAGCTGCAGTAGAAAAGACACACCCCAGGCCAGAGCAAGCTCTTTTTCCTTTTCCGTGTTCGAAAAATCCATGAAATATATGGTCCCAAGATAGGGGACGTATACGATTTTATACTGAGAAGAATCGATACCACACATGCCCCACTAGGTGAATTTGGGGTAATGGTGGGATTAGGCAGCCTCAGAGGCATCCATGCATGCTGCCCCTGCTGTTTCCTGTCCATTTCCGTGGTGTTTCCATCATTTTCTAGTCAACCCCCTGCCCAGGACCCCGGCACGAGCGCCTCCCGCCGGAAAACCACACCTTCGCCTCCACGATCCTCCAGTGTCCACCAATGTGTTCCAGCACAGCGTTCAGCAGTCTTTACAGCAGACGCTGGAGCGCAAGAGGAAATACAGTTCCACCCACCCACATGCCCAAGCCCTCAATGTCCACATCTCCAAATTGCTTAGCCTGGAGATGCTGCCCTATAGGCTGGTAGAGACCGAGGCCTTTCGCAATCTCATGGCGGTGGCTGCCCCTCGGTATTCGGTCCCCAGCCGCCACTATTTTTCCCGATGTGCCGTCCCAGCCATACACCAGCACGTGTCACAGAACATCATCCGTGCCCTGACCAACGCTGTTTCTGAGAAGGTCCACCTAACCACGGACACGTGGACAAGTGCTGCCGGGCAGGGACACTATATCTCACTGACGGCACATTGGGTTAACTTGGTGGAGGCTGGGACTGAGAATGACCTGGGGCCGCTCATGTACTGCCCACACCGAGGATTGCGGGGCCTACCTCGGTCACGGTCTCTCAGACGTACTATGCCTCCTCCGACCCCTCCTCCTCCTCCTCCTCCACCAAATTACCATCCATTGGCACGGCGTCTTCAGTCGGTAGCTCTAGGCGCAGCAGCAGTGCCGTGGGTAAACACCAGCAGGCGGTGCTCAAACTGCTGAGCTTAGGTGACAAAAGGCACACCGCCCAAGAGCTGTTACAGGGCATCACGGCGCAGACCGATCTGTTGCTGGCACCGCTGAACCTCAAGCCAGGCATGGTTGTGTGTGACAAGGGGTGTAACCTGGTGGCGGCTCTGCAACTCGGCAGACTGACACATGTGCCATGCCTGGCCCACGTGTTCAATCTCATAGTTCAGCGGTTCCTCAAGACATACCCCAATCTGTCTGATTTGCTCACCAAGGTGCGCCGCATCTGTGCGCATTTCCGCAAGTCGACCACAGATGCTGCCACTCTCAGGGCAGCGCAGCGCAGCCTACAACTGCCCGCTCACCGACTGTTGTGCGACGTGCCCACGAGATGGAATTCAACATTATATGTTATCCAGTTATCCAGAGTTTACCAGCAGCGCACAGCGATTGTAGACTGCCAGATGTCAACTTCCACCAGAACTGGTAGTCAGGTCAGTCAGATTCCTCAAGTCTACAATGAGGAGTGGACGTGGATGTCTGATATCTGCCAGGTGTTGAGCAACTTTGAGGAGTCAACACAGATGGTCAGCGGCGATGCCGCCATTATCAGCCTCACCATCCCGCTGCTTTGCCTGTTGAAAAACTCACTGCTCAGCATGAAGTCGGATGCTTTGCGCTTGTCACAAGAGACGGAGGAGGAAGATACATCGCTTGATAGCCAGAGCACCCTCCGGTCTGTTTCTCAGCGCATATCGGAGGAGGGAGATGAGGATGAGGAGGAAGAGGAGGAGAATGTCGGCGAGACAGTAGAGGGTACCAGTGCTCAGTCCTTAACTCTTGAGCGTGTATGGGCTGAAGAGGAGGACTTGGAGGAGGAGGAAATGGAGAGTCAGGCTAGTGAGGACAGGGAATTCTTGCATGTTGGGACTCTGGCGCACATGGCAGACTTCATGTTAGGCTGCCTATCCCGTGACCCTCGCGTTAGAAGAATTTTTTCAAACACCGATTACTGGGTGTTCACTCTCCTGGACCCACGGTACAAGCAGAACCTTTCCACTCTCATCCCTGCAGAGGAAAGGAGTATGAGAGTGAATAGATATCAACAGGCCCTGGTGCACAAGCTGAAACAATTCTTACCATCTGACGCCGCTAGCGGCAGAGGGCATGGTTCTGTGGGCCAAGTAGCGGGGGAGAGGAGGCGAGCAGGCAGCTTATCCAGCACTGGCAGGGGAACGCTTGCCAGTTTTCTGTCACCCCAGCAAGACACTGTCACCTGTCCCCAGTCTATGCAGAGTAGGGGGGAGCTGTACAGAAAGATGGTGAGGGAGTACCTAGCTGACCATACCAACGTCCGTAGCGATCACTCTGCTCCATACAACTACTGGGTTTCAAAGCTGGACACGTGGCCTGAACTGGTGCTGTACGCCTTGGAGGTGCTGGCCTGCCTTGCCGCTAGCGTGCTGTCAGAGCGGGTATTCAGTGCAGCTGGTGGCGTCATCACCGATAAGCGTACACGCCTGTCAGCTGAAATGAACAAAGCCTGGATTTCACCGGAATTCAAATCTCCTCCGGGGGAAAGCAGCTAAAATTTAACATTACTTATGTATCCGATTCCTCTTCTCTACTCCTCCTCCTCCTCCTCCATATCGTCTTTGCCTAACGCTGACCAAAAAAACGCCATTTTTCAGAGTTCCAACTGGCACTCTTTTACCACAATTTTTCCGGAGGTCCACCTACAAGCCCTCTCTCCAAACAATTTTTCCGGAGGTCCACCTACAGGCCCTCTCTCCAAACAATTTTTCCACAGGTCCACCTACAGGCCTTCTCTCCAAACAATTTTTCCGGAGGTCCACCTACAGGCCCTCTCTCCAAACAATTTTTCCGGAGGTCCACCTACAGGCCCTCTCTCCAAACTATTTTTCCGGAGGTCCACCTACAGGCCCTCTCTCCAGTTCCAGTTTCCAGTTTTATTTGCGCAAACTGCGTAAATTTTATTTTTGGGATAGGTGTGAAAAATAATATTACCTGCGTATCTATATTGCCCAACATTGGATACAGTAGCAACTAGAAGACCAAATACATGCTGCCCACAGGGTTCCGCAAATTCCTGGTCCACAATGTCAAGGAGCTCGAGGTTCTGTTGATGAGCAACAAGTCCTTCTGTAAAGAAATCGCCCACAACGTCTCCATCTACGAACCTAAAGACCATTGTGGAGAGAGCGGCACAGCTCGCCATCAAAGTGACGAACCCCAACGCCAGACTGCGCAGCGAAGAGAACAAATAAATATCTCTGTGGTTATTTGTGCTAAATAAAAGTTAAATAAACACAAAAAAAAAAAATTGATCTGTTCCTGTGCCTGATCCACCCAAGTTGAATCTGTCCCATCATGAGAAAGTCCCCCAAGGAGTCCCCACTGTAACTTGCTTCTCATACAACTACCTCACCCCCTGACACCTGTGTCTCGCCATTGTCCACCACCTCCTCAGACAACACTGGTAAATCCCCACTGTCAACACACGGAGACTGCAAAAGGTCTTGCGAATTGGGGCAGAGAATGTTCTGGGGTAGCACATCAGAGAAGGGGTGACTATGGGGTTCCAGGGAGTACGTGACCACATGCAATCTCCATCTAAAAAGTCATGCCACACTTGATCGAGCTCATAATTGACAATTGTACCGGTTGATGCTAAATTTTTAAGTTGGGGTCCTGCGTCGTCATTCTAACTACATCCGGCTGTTGTCACCACCACACACGCTAGCCCAGGGGGCACTCCTCTGGCTCTTCCAGCTCAACCTCCTTCCCCCCAGCCTGCCACCCCACCTACAGGCCCTCTCTCCAAACTATTTACGTCTTTGTCCTATCTTTCTCTCTCTCCAAACTATTTTTCCGGATAAGTGCCATATACGGTATTAAACTGAGTAGTATACATAGAAGACATACCACACTTGATCAATCTCATAATTTACGACTGTACCGGTTGATGCTAAATTTTTAAGTTGGGGTCCTGCGTCGTCATTCTAACTACATCCGGCTGTTGTCACCACCACACACGCTAGCCCAGGGGGCACTCCTCTGGCTCTTCCAGCTCAACCTCCTTCCCCCCAGCCTGCCACCCCACCTACAGGCCCGCTCTCCAAACTATTTACGTCTTTGTCCTATCTTTCTCTCCAAACTATTTTTCCGGATAGGTGCCATATACGGTATTAAACTGAGTAGTATACATAGAAGACATACCACACTTGATCAATCTCATAATATACGACTGTACCGGTTGATGCAAAATTTTTAAGTTGGGGTCCTGCATCGTCATTCTGTTGTCTCTCTCCAAACAATTTACGTAGTAGACGTACAATTGACGTATTAGATATTGTACTGATTTTTTTTGGGTCTTCTTTTAATTGCCTCCTGCGATAGATGGGAATCGAACCCAGGTCAACTGCTTGGGAAGCAGCTATGCTCACCACTTTACCACCAACTGCCACAGCAACTGATATAAACAGATACTAAACTTGATGTCAGCTGCAGTGCCAGCATGAGCAGTGGTGTCACCTGCAGGCGGTGATGGACCTTCGTTGCACCTAGTTGGGTGCTTCCCTAACATGTGATGGGTATTTGCCTCGCCTTTCTTGGTCTGGGTGAGCACAATTGCCATGAGGGTAACCACCAGGCTGTTGCCTGAGAATTTGGGGTAATGGTGGGATTAGGCAGCCTCAGAGGCATCCATGCATGCTGCCCCTGCTGTTTCCTGTCCATTTCCGTGGTGTTTCCATCATTTTCTGAGGTTTCCACCCAGCCTTCCCTAGGCAGAGCCTTGGTCCCCTGCAAAAATGCTCGAGTCTCCCATTGACTTCAATGGGGTTCGTTATTCAAAAAGAGCACCCGAGCATCGGGAAAAGTTCGACTCGAATAACGAGCACCCGAGCATTTTTGTGCTCGCTCATCTCTACACGTGATCAAACATACTTGAAGGCTTTCTTTAATGCAATGCATTCGATTTGGCTCTAGAGGCTCATTAAGGTGTGGTTAAAACCAAGCAATTGCTTAGGGAGAAAGTATGGTTTCCAGAACTTGACAAAAAGGTGGAAGCAGTCAAACATGAATACCTACTATAGTCAAGCAACTACTGTTGACCGTAGCCATGCACCATTACAAATATCACCATTGCCAGAAAGTCCATGGACTACTGTTAGTGTAGATTTCTGCAGTTTGCCAGATCATTCCTATTTACTGGTTGTTGTGGATGATTTTTCCAGGTTTCCAGTTATTGCACCTGTTTTAACAACTTCAGCAAGAGCTGTTATAGCAAAATTGGATAAGATCTTCTCTGCCTATGGTATACCTGAAACAGTAAAGACTGATAGTGGGCCACCGTTCAATAGTGAAGACTTTCAGTCTTTTGCAACTTATCTTGGCTTTACGCACAGAATAATAACTCCGTACTGGTCTCAGGCCAATGGTGAAGTGGTACGCTTCATGAACTCAATTAAAAAAATTTCCTTGGATTCCGACCATGTGCAAGGATTTATAACATGAATTGTACAGATTCCTTAGATAATAGAGAACCACTCCACACTGCACTAGAGGAACTCCACCAACTACTGTGCTTTCAACAGACTTATGCTCATGAAGCTCCTAAACATCCTGATTAGAGATGAGCGAGCCATCGACGAATTTCTGACAATAAATACGAATTTATTTGGTCGAATTTGCGTTAAAAAATAATCGTTGTTTTGCAAACATTCCTACACAAATTATGAACATACAGTCAGCGTTAAAAGTACGCAATACATAAGCATTAGCGTACAAAGTGCGCACAAATCCTTACCGCACTATTGACTTGTGATTGCGTCATATGCACGATGCTAGGACGCGGCGTACAGTTTTTAGAGGCAGTCCATATGAGCTAGAAAAGTAAGGTGCTAGCTATCCGGCTAAGTGCATAATTTACTAAAAATCACCGTACAATAAGTGCATAATAGGACACATTGCAGTACCTGAAAACGAATACACACAATGGGCTAAAGTGCTTGAACGTTGCTGAACCTGTAAAAACATTATTGCTATGCTAAAATACAGCAAATACATAATTATGCAAACATTTTAGTACTATCAATTTCACATTTGCAAACATAATAGGCTCATATACAGTCATGGCCAAAAGTTTTGAGAATGACACAAATATTATATTTTCACATGATCTGCTGCCCTCTGGTTTTTATGTGTGTTTGTCAGATGTTTTTATCACATACAGAAATATAATTGCAATCATATTATGAGTAAAAGCTTATATTGACAGTTAGAATGAGTTAATGCAGCAAGTCAATATTTGCAGTGTTGACCCTTCTTCTTCAGGACCTCTGCAATTCTCCCTGGCATGCTCTCAATCAACTTCTGGACCAAATCCTGACTGATAGCAGTCCATTCTTGCACAATCAATGCTTGCATTTTGTCAGAATTTGTAGGTTTTTGTTTGTCCACCCGTCTCTTGATGATTGACCACAAGTTCTCAATGGGATTAAGATCTGGGGAGTTTCCAGGCCATGGACCCAAAATCTCTATGTTTTGTTCCCTGAGCCATTTAGTTATCACCTTTGCTTTATGGCAAGGTGCTCCATCATGCTGGAAAAGGCATTGTTGATCGCCAAACTGCTCTTGGACGGTTGGGAGAAGTTGCTCTCGGAGGACATTCTGGTACCATTCTTTATTCATGGCTGTGTTTTTAGGCAAGACTGTGAGAGAGCCGATTCCCTTGGCTGAGAAGCAACCCCACACATGAATGGTTTCAGGATGCTTTACAGTTGGCATGAGACAAGACTGGTGGTAGCGCTCACCTCGTCTTCTCCGAATAAGCTGTTTTCCAGATGTCCCAAACAATTGAAAAGGGGATTCATCAGAGAAAATTACTTTACCCCAGTCCTGAGCAGTCCACTCCCTGATGTTTTTTCTGGAGAGAAGTGGCTTCTTTGCAGCCCTCCTTGAGACCAGGCCTTGCTCCAAGAGTCTCCGCCTCACAGTGCGTGCAGATGCACTCACACCTGCCTGCTGCCATTCCTGAGCAAGCACTGCACTGCTGGTAGCCCGATCCCGCAGCTGAAACACTTTTAAGAGACGGTCCTGGCGCTTGCTGGTCTTTCTTGGGCGCCCTGGAGCCTTTTTGGCAACAATGGAACCTCTCTCCTTGAAGTTCTTGATGATGCGATAGATTGTTGACTGAGGTGCAATCTTTCTAGCTGCAATACTCTTCCCTGTTAAGCCATTTTTGTGCAGTGCAATGATGACTACACGTGTTTCTTTAGAGATAACCATGGTTAACAGAAGAGAAACAATGATGCCAAGCACCAGCCTCCTTTTAAAGTGTCCAGTGGTGTCATTCTTACTTAATCATGACAGATTGATCTCCAGCCCTGTCCTCATCAACACCCACACCTGTGTTAATGGAGCAATCACTGAAACGATGTTAACTGGTCCTTTTAAGGCAGGGCTGCAATGATGTTGAAATGTGTTTTGGGGGATAAAGTTCATTTTCTAGGCAAATATTGACTTTGCAAGTAATTGCTGTTAAGCTGATCACTCTTTATAACATTCTGGAGTATATGCAAATTGCCATTATAAAAACTGAAGCAGTAGACTTTGTAAAAATTAATATTTGTATCATTCTCAAAACTTTTGGCCATTACTGTACATGTTTGAGTCTCTCCTTATGGCTACTTATGGCATAAAACACTGGAACACAGTCCAAAATTCAATTGTAATCCACGTGAGGTAATTTTGTAATCCAAACAGGTAACATGTAATCCACATGGATAATATAAAATAGCAGCAAATAGAGAACCCTTTTTGCAAAGGGGGCTCAAAAATAACCTGAGAAGGGGGAAAAAGGAAAAAAAACAAATCTGCAGAATGGGGGAGTCCTGACAAGCCATGTCCATCTGGGTGAGAGTCAAACAGGGGGCAATACAAACTAAACAAACAAAAAAGGGCCAGCTAGCTTTCACCCGTCAGGTGCAGTCCATGGTGTGGCTCCAATAGGTCATCCAGAGGTGTCCTTTAAATCACTCAGCCAGTAGAAGGGTTCCTCAGATGAGTCATCTGAAGTCCTCCTCGCTTGAACTGCTACTGAATGAGATCAGAGGATGCTCCTGCCTTTTGTAGGCCAAGCTGGCTGCCATGGTGGAGCTCCACTGCCCTCTTCTGCCAGAAGTCGGACTTGGCGGGGTCCGGGTGGTGGTCCCACTGGTGAGATCTGCAGCCACTTGCGCCTTCACTTTTCCACATACTCCTGCCGGAACAGCAGGGGTAAGGACGTCTGGCTGCAGCTGTTAAGGCAAGGTTGCACCCAGAGAATAAGAGCCAGCTCCCCTGGCTACTGCTGACTTCATTTTCTATGGTAGTTGGTACAAGTGGATCACCGTGGACTGGAAAGTAAACAATGATGTCGTCAGCTGACCTAGCTGAAAGGATTGTGATGGTGGTGGTGGTGGTGGTGGCGGCAGTCCAGGGATCAGAGGCTCCGGCTGTGGCTTCTCCCTGAAATGGAGGGTACCATCTGGTGACTCCTGTAGGCAGCGCACGTGTCCTTCGCCTGGTGGTTCCTCCAGCCAAACTTCTGGTGGTGATGCTGGGACCAGGGACTTAGATAATAAGGTAACCCCGGTAGCAAAGGGGCCTTTCAGGGATGCCATGACGGTATATTCCACCTAATCCCCCACGTACAGGCTATGACAGGGTTGGGGCAGGTACGGCCGTTTCACTGGCCTATAGCCAAAGTCTCGCTCCACTGAAAACCATAGGATGGTTCCCTTATGCCGCCGCTCTAGTGTAGGGTCTCCTGGCCTCGGATGGTCCAGTACTTCGATGACTCAGTCCTCCACCGCATTCTTGTAGTCCCATAGGGTCTGGGCGTGGGCCGTCACTGATGCAGGCACAATGGGATTCTGCTGCATGGAAGGTGTTGTTGTTGCTCTCCTCCTGGGCGGCAAAGTGGAAGCTCCAGCTGCCTCCGCCGCACCAGCTGGCAAGGCGAATATCGAGTCAGGAGCTGGTGAGTCTTGCACAATTGTGACACTGTGATCTCTGGAGTGGGCGGTGGTTCGGGGTACTGGTTCTCCGCTGCAATCCTGAGCTCTGGCTGTGTAGTGCTGCTGCACCATGATCTGCTCCAGAGTTTCCATCCAGCCCTGAATTACATCACTCCCTCTGGGCTGGAGCTGGTTAGATCATGTGCTTGACCATGTGACTATGTTAGGTCATGTGGGTCGGTCACGTGTCCTCATTGACCAACCCTGGACCTATTTAAGTTGCTCAGCCAGGATGCCTCAGAGTCAAGGCCCTTACTCTTGTTTTGGTTCTGCTTCTCCTGTTGATGTTCCAGTGTGCTGACCTCTGCTTGTATTACCCGACTCCGCTACTCGCCTGATCCCTGCCTGCCTGCATTGTCTCTCTTGTTGCTGATCCGGATTGTCTGACTTCGAACCTGTGCCGCCTGCCCTGACCCATAGCCAGTCTTACTACGTCTCTGCCTCAACCTTCGGTCCTGCTTAATCACTCCTGGTAACGACCTGGCCTGCTGACCACCGCTGCTCTGCTGGTACCTTTGCAGGTATCTCTTAGTCCGCCTGGACCAGCTGCCTTGTGTTCTGACCCTCCTCAGGAGGTAGCGACCTGGTGATCCCCTCGAAAAGTCTATCCCCACCATTAGGGGTATTGTGAAGAGCGAGGGGTTTTCACTTAAACAATGCCCTTAGAGGAGGTAGGGCACGAGGCACAGTGGGTCCACACCCATCGTTCCGTGACAAAAAGATGAAGACATATGAGGATAAGGGTAGCCATCACTAAAACCAGCTGAAAGTAGGGGATTGGGTCCTTGTTAAAACATTGTGACAAATTATCATCACCATACAAACCTGTGTTCCATTTTAAAGGGCATCTGTCAGCAGTTTTGTACCTGTGACACTGGCTGACCTGTTCCATGTGCACTTGGCAGCTGAAGGCATCTGTGTTGGTTCCATGTTCATATGTACCTGCATTGCTAAGAAAAATGATGCTGAATGAATATATTCAAATGAGCCTCTAGGAGCAACGGGGAAGTTGCTGTTACACCTAGAGGCTCTGCTCTCTATACAACTGCTGCACCCTCTGCACTATGATTGGCAGGACCAGGCGTTATGATGTTTGCACTGCGTGGTCCTGTCAATCAAAGTGCAGAGGGGATGGCAGTTGCAGAGAACTAAATTTCTAGGTGTAATGGCAATGCCCCCATTGCTCCTAGAGGCTCATTTGCATATATTAAAACTTCATTTTTCTTCAGCTGCCAAGTGCACATGTAACAGGTCAGCCACTGTCACATGTACAAAACTGCTGACAGATGACCTTTAACCCCTTCCCGACCGGTGCGGCGGGCGTCATGGCCGGCAAGTCTCTGCTGTTTCTAACAGCAGAGACTTGCCGCTTCTTACCTCCGTCTGCGGCGACTTCCTGGGCCTTCTGATGCCGTGATCACACGTGATCACGGCATCAGGATGCGTCTGAACCTACGCTTCCGGGTGGTGTACAGACGCCTCGATTGGCCAATTGGGGTGTCTGTACACCATATGAAAACTGTAATCCTCGCTGGTGAGGATTACAGTTTTCAAACTGCAATTCTTATTCTGGCCACTAGATGGCAGGCCAGGATAAGAAATGAGCAATTCATGGATTTAACTGCATCTAGTAAATCCATGATTGCTCATAAAGAAAAAAAAAAAACAAAACACAATATATGAGCTCATATTTGAGCTTTAAAATAATCACCAAAAAATTTAAAAAAATGTTAAATATATAAAAAAGATATAAAAGTTCAAATCACCCCCCTTTCCGTATAAGTAAAAAATAAATACCTAAATAACCATAAATATAGACATCATGGGTATCACCGTGACCGAAAACGCCCGTACTTTTAAAATATAAAAAAAATTTCCAATAAGGCGAATTGTGTGGCGGAAAAAAGCGTCCAAATGGCGATTCGCCGTTTTTTGTCGCTTTTTTTTAAAAAAAAATAAATAAATAAAAAGTGATCAAAAAGTCATATACACCCCAGAATGGTATCAATAAAAACTTCAGACCGCCCCGCAAAAAATGAGCCCCCACACAGCTCTGTACACATAAATACCAAAAAGTTATAGGGGTCAAGATATGACAAAGAAAAAAAAAAAAAAGGGCAACTTTCTAATTATTTTATCACCATCTAAACGCAGGAAAAACTATACATATTAGTTATTGCCGGATTCGTACTGACCAGTAGAATGAAAGTAACTGGTCAGTTTTAATGCACATCGAACGCTGTAAATAAGAAACCCGTAGAACTGTAGCGGAATAGCGGTTTTCTTGCAATTTTACCCCATTTGGAATTTTTTTCTCGCTTCCCACTACACCATATGCAATATTAAATGGTGGCGTTGGAAAGTACAACTTGTCCTGCAAAAAAGAAGCCCTCATACAGCTATGTGAACAGAAAAATAAAACAGTTATGGCTGTTTGAAGGCAGGGAGCGCAAAACGAAAATGCAGAACCGAAAAAACCTCCGGGGTAGAAAGGGTTAAATAGCAACAATTTAAAAAGCGATCCAGGTACAACCAGTACAGATGATGTAGATGATGATGAAATCCTGCCAGATAAGACAGGTTCAGGAACACCAACAAGGGATACCTCAGATAATTCACAGACTTTATCCGGTTACAAGATATCTTACTGCAATCTGATAAGGACAAGTCAGAGGCCATCGACTGAACTCACTGACTATGTTCTGCAGTAAAACTTTCCTATTAATGTGGACTTTTGTTTTGTTGTCCATTTAAAATGTTTTTTTCTATTTGTAAAGAAGGGAGAGATGTGATGTATTTATTACTGTTCTGCAAGTTTGAATGTTTACTCATTTTGCTATATGCCTAGCAACGGTGAGGTATTAGATTTAGAGTAGAGGAGCTGGGTTAGCTAGGGGCATAGTTCATAGTTTGCATAGTTCAGTATGAATTGACGGACTTAGGGCTCGTTCACACGACCGTATTTTTCTTCCCGTGTCCGTTCCGTTTTTTTGCGGACCGTATGCGTAACCATTCACTTCAATGGGTCCGCAAAAAAAACCCCGGAAGGTCTTCCGTGTGCATTCTGTTTCCGTATGTCCGTATTTCCGTTTCGCAAGATTATGAGTCTTGTCCTATTAACGTCCGCAAATCACGGTCCATGGCTCCATTCAAGTCAATGGTTCTGCAAAAATACGGAATGCATACGGAACACCGTATGTCATCCGTTTTTGCGTATCCGTGATTTTCTACTAGAGTCTAAAGTTAACTCATTCATTGTTCCATTTTATCTCCGCAAAAACAAGGAACAGCTACGGAAAGCATACTGAAGCCATACGGACAGTTTTTGTGGAATCATGAAATGGAAATGGAAACACAACGGAACGCAAAAACAGAACAACGGATCAGTGAAAAACGGACCGCAAAACACACACGGTCGTGTGAACGAGCCCTTACTCGTATCATTGATATTGTTCATGTGTCTCTATTTTTAACTGTTTTAATTTTGTATACCGTATTTATCCTGAACCTTTTTTTCATTTTTATATACAGTAATTGTGGTGCACAATAGTGACCAGAATATTGGCATTGGAAAGTAATTTAATGGTTGTTTGCCTGGCAGATTTGTTTTAGAACTTTCTGCAACTGAAAATCTGTTCTGTATATCTGAATATGTGATTAATCAGAGTGTTTCAACCCCACATGGTTTAAAACTACTGTAAAAAGGGAATAAATAAAAAAAGGGCATTTAAAAATACCAATCTGAAGCATCAGCTCTACCAAATGCTTAATACAAATCTACAAACCAAAATAAATAGCAGATAGTGAAACACAGCAAAACAAATACCCAAAAATTCTTTAAATATATAAATACCAAAAAAGCAAGGTCTGACCAGTTAGGTTCCCTAAATAATCATAAAGATGTGTTGGTCACTGAAGATAACTAAAAGGCATGGCTACTAAATGTATTTTTTTAGGTCTGTATATACAAAAGAAGAGAAAGGGGCTAATATAGGTGGTGCCAGGGATGTTAGTACACCTAGAAATATACCTAATTGCTTAACTGTAGATATGGATAATGGATAGCTACTGTTGGTGTTATGCAGTAATGATGTCACTCTTTAATACATGTTTCTGTAGCCAAACAAAATGACATTTAATTACACTCCTTTTAATTAAGTGAAAATTAAACTGAAATTAATTGAATATTTTTGACATTAACAAATAATAAAAGTAGAGTTCTGTCATTCTGTGCTTTATAAATATACTAGCTGAAGGACCCGGCTTCGCCCGGTATATTTAATCTATTTCATTTAATGTTTCTGTGTGTTGTTAAAAGATATCGAGAGTGACCTCTACAGTGCCCGCCCCTTTAACAGTGACCTCCACAGCAGCCCGCCCCTTAACAGAAACATCCACAGCGCCCTCCCCTTTAACTGTGACCTCCACAGCAGCTAGGGTGGCCACTGTCTTCAGCCCAGAAAGCTGGACGTCACCGGCCATTCCCCCAAACGTGAAGCAGCGCCCCCGATCCCCATGAAGCCACACCTCTAAACATTAGGCCACGCCCCCTGGATCTGTGACGCTACTGAAAGGGTGGACATCCCTACGTCCGTCCAGGTACTGCGCCGGACGAAGAACATGGAGCCAGAAAACCTGACTGTCCTGCCTAAAACTGGACGTCTGACCACCCTAACATCAGCCTGCCCCTAGGGTGACCAGAGGTTCGGTTTTAGGCTGGACAGTCTGGCTTTCAGACTCCCTGTCCACCGTCCGGCGCAGGGCCTGGACAGACATAGGGATGTCCACCCTTTCAGTAGATTACGCTCAGGCAGCTTCTCCTCTGTGCCTTCATGGAACCAGGGGGCGTGGCCTCATGTTTAGGGTTGTAGCTTCATTGGGACTGGTGGCACGGCTTCATGGTGGGGGGAGGCTGGACATTCTGGCTTTCAGACTCCCTGTCCTCTGTCATGCGCAGAGCCTGGATGGACACAGGGATGTCCTTTTGAACAGCTCACTCTAAGACAGCAGTACTGTGCAGTCTGAGCATGAGCTGCAGGGAGAAATTCACCCTCCCTCCCCTGCAGCTGACAGACGTTGATTTTTACCTTCATTTTTTCAATCCCGGTCAGATGCGGAGTGGAAGGGGCGTGGCCTGACTAGTCAGGGGCGTGACTTAGTGGGACCTGGGGGTGGGGCTTTTAAGTCTTTCTTTTGAGGGTGGCCTGAATTACAGGTGGATGCCATAGTAATTTAGGAGGAAACTCAGTTGGTAGCAGTGGAAGACAACATCTTTTATAACTACTGAATGGTAAATATGTGAAATTTACATTATATTAGGTAATGATTGATGATAAGTTAGTCTAAAACATAAGTTACAGTTATGGTAACCGGAATACCCCTTTAACAGTGTCAGCCACAGTGCTCTGCCCCTTTAAAACAGACCTACAGCAGTGAACTGGCTAGGTTGTTATGGAAACCTGGTGTGTGTGGAGACTAACTGCCTGTGAGCTTCTATTGGCTGATAAGAATCATGTGACCAGGCTTCTATTGGCTAATGCATTTTTTGGGAATATCTCAGGAACGGTACGTCCTGGAGAGCTAAGACCCGTTCTAAAACCTTCCTGGACACCTGATGTGCCTGTGTGCCAAATTTTGTGATTGTAGCTGCGATGGTGCGGATTCATTTAGCAGGCATACACACACACACATACACTCAGCTTTATATATTTGACTTGATAGCAGGGTACTAAGGATTTTTTTCCCCAGACATATTAGATGTTATGTGGTTTCATCTCCATTACTTTTCCGGTATCCTCCTGGAGCCAATGGGAGGGATATTTAAACTCTAGAAAATTGGTAATGATAAACTCCTCGCTTAGTGTGGCAGAAACCCTAACATATTCAAAAAGAAACCCCTACCAAATTTACTGGTCAAGATGCTGATAAGTTTAGTAAATTGAATTTGAGCTCTCTGCAACCCTTACAAGTTAAGGGTAAAAATGCTTTTTATTTTTAGGATTTTTTTTTGTTAAAATTCTGTTCATTATGCCTGATGCTGCTCTCAAAATGACATCTGTTCACATTTATACTCTACACAGCAGCTGACATCTTGCTTGTTTGTCTGTTTACCCTAAACTCTAATTCCAATGGCACCTTACAGATAATTTGTGCTCTTCCATTCCCGCCTGTCACAAGTTACAGGGCATTATGCATCTGCCTGTGAAACTAATACTTCTGTTCCACTTTGCTGTGCAATTCACCGCATTAATACAATAAACAGAACAGACTGAGACACAGCTGAACAGGGATTCAAGAGCCATAACTGGTTTAGTAAACATTACACTTATTCTGCTGATATAAGAATTGTTATTCAACACAATATATATGTATCTATTGCAATTATCCATTGTAAAAGTGACCAAAATATTCAATATATTAAACTATTAATTATCTTTTAAAATTTGTTTCGTAAAAATGTTATCATAAAATGAAACATTAGTACACTTCTTGTTTTAAATGTATTTTTATGACCCCAACTCCATTTTCCATTATTACTATCAATAGAAAAGATGAAATATGACTATCACTGGATGAAATATACTATGAAATATCGAATAATATCAACTTGCCTTGATAGCTGGAATTTAAACTGATAATACTCTAAATAATATGAGGTGCAAATATGAGTATAAAAATCCAATTCACTTTTTGTCAAACCAATATGGCTAACCTGTTGCACACAGTAATGTGTATGAGGAGCCCCTGGGGCAGTGATACCCACAGATTCATATGGAACATAGTGACGCCAGATCAGCTTTTGTCAGATATGGGCATAGTTTAGTAAATAGGTGAGAGTAATGATAATACATTTCAGGAAAGCAGTATTAAAGACAAACTAGAGTAATCAGAAACTGGAAGTTGAAAGCAATGGGATTATATATGTAGGGTAGAAATTACTGATAATGGCCATAGATGAAGTTCAATCCTTTATCTAGTCAATGGATGCAGGAAATGCATCCAAATATTGACCATAGACCAAAAGGAGACTTCTATCATTTTTTGTTAATCTCTTTTTAACAACCTATACATGAATATTATGTTATGGATAAGGCTCTTTAACGTCCTATTTCTTATTATTATTTGAAAAAGAGGAGATGGACATTCAGCTATATAAGCAAATAGTGTGCACCTCACAGGCTGGTACAGTGGTTATAATGGAAGATTTTAACTTCCTAGATATTGACTTGGGTCATGGTTCTGCCTCAACTGCAAAGAAGAGAAAATCTCAACTTGGTACAGGACCACTTTATGGGCCAGTTTGTAGAATATCTCACTAGGGGCAATGCTCTGATGGATCTGGTAATTTCTAATAGTGTAGAGCTTGATGGAAATGATATTGTTTGTGAAACACTAGGTGTGACACTAGTGACCACAATATAATTATATTCTCCTTGAACAAAAGAGTAAACTCTGGTTGAGAGGGTAAAAACACTTAATTTTTGAAAGGCCAATTCCCCTGGGTTGAGGACAGCATGTTAGGGCATGGAATGACAGTATCTATTATCACATAAAAGTACGGAGGATTAATCCGAGTGTTTCAACCCCACATGGTTTAAAACTACTGTAAAAAGGGAATAAATAAAAAAGGCATTTAAAAAATACCAATCTGAAGCATCAGCTATACAAAATGCTTAATACAAATATACAAACCAAAATAAATAGCAGATAGTGAAACACAGCAAAACAAATACCCAAAAATTCTTTAAATATATAAATACCAAAAAAGCAAGGTCTGACCAGTTAGGTTCCCTAAATAATCATAAAGATGTGTTGGTCACTGAAGATAACTAAAAGGCATGGCTACTAAATGTATTTTTTTAGGTCTGTATATACAGATGCGTCCACACTTAACTTATCTCCAAACTCAGAGTGGTGACAGTTTTGTCCTGATAGCAAAACAACATGATATCGCGAGATTGTAACTAAACTCTAAAAAACTGCAATACACGTCACAACCACTGGGCGGTGAGTGCTCCACATTTAGCTGATTGCTCAGCTGCTTTTTCTTTTGTTTAGAGCTGCTGGCCTCAGATGTGAGATATTTATCAGCAGACCAAGCTAAATGTGGTGAGATCTATTGAGAATATTCAATGTGCTAAAGTCAAACACATGAGAAAAAAGGAACACTAAATAGAGTATCCAAACATTGTGTGTTGCCGTCAGCTGGACTGTGTATCTAATCCTATCTTAAGTAATACTGTCTACAGAGTCGTGTATCTAAGCCTATTATGTGTGATACTGTCTGCGTAGCAGTGTATCTAATCCTGTCATGTGTGATACTGTCTACAGTGTCGTGCATCTGAGCCTATTGTGTGTGATACTGCGTGAAGAGTTGTGTATCTCATCATATCATGTGTAACACTGTCTGAAGAGTTGTGTATCTAATCCTATCATGTGTGATAATGTCTGAAGAGTTGTGTATCTAAATCTGTCATGTGTGATACTGTCTGCTTACCAGTGTATCTAATCCTATCATATGTGATACTGTCTTCAGGATCGTGTATCTAATCCTATCCTGTGTGATACTGTCTGCCAAGCTGTGTATCTAATCCTATCATATATAATACTGTCTGAAGAGTAGTGTATCTAATCCGATCATATGTAATACTGTCTGCAGAGTTGTGTATCTAAGCCTATCATGTGTGATACTGTCTGCTTAGCTGCGTATCTAATCTTACCTTGTGTGATACTGTCTGCTGAACTGTGTATCTAATCCTATTCTGGGTGACAGTGTCTGCTAAACTGCGTATCTAATCCTATCATGTGTGATATTGTTTGCAGAGTTGTGTATCTAATCCTATCATGTGTGATACTGTCTGCTAAACTGCGTATCTAATCCTATCATGTGTGATACTGTTTGCTGAACTCTGTATCTAATCCTATTCTGGGCAACAGCATCTGCTAAGCTGTGTACCTAATCCTATCATGTGCGAAACAGTTTGCAGATTTGTGTATCTAATCCTATCCTGTGTGATACTGTCTGATCTGAACTGTATATCTAATCCTATTCTGGGTGACAGTGTCTGCTAAACTGCGTATCTAATCCTATCATGTGTGATACTGTCTGCTGAACTGTGTATCTAATCCTATCATGTGTGATACTGTCTGCTGAACTGTGTATCTATTCCTATCATGTGTGATACTGTCTATGAAGCGATTAGATGTATGTGTATAGAGTGTGATACTGTCTGCTGAGCTGTGTATCTAATTCTATTAGTGGTGATACTCTCTGCTGAACTGTGTATCTAATCCTACCTTGTGTGAGTTTTCTGCTGACCTGTGTATCTAACTCTATTAGGTGTGATACTGTCTTTGAAGCTATTGTTGTATCTTTATAGAGTGTGATACAGATAGAGATAAGGAGCTTTCCATTGTGAACATACTGTACACTCAGCCACTGCTCAGATAAGAGAGGTGGGGGAGGTGCTCATGTATTTCAGTCCCTGTATTTCCCTGTCTTGTGGATGAGGCCTGATTACCAGTTAAAGGGGTATTCCCATCTCACAAATGTAGCTTGTATAGTTAGATATAGCCATACCAATATTATTACTAATAGAATGTATTTATATAAAATGTACGATTTAGAAGATTTCCCTATTTGTATATCCATTGTCCCACACACATCAGTCAGGCCGTTGCCCCTGGTTACGACCACCGCAGCCATGTAGTAGTGGTGGACGGCTTGCTCTTGTTCAAACCCGCTCTGAGGTAACTGCTGTATTGTGAACGCACATTACATGAGCATGCGCAGACACATCTTAGGGTTGTAGTATTTTTTTCTGCGCTTCCAAAACGCAGAGAAACGGATCCTGTTCCAATATCAATTCATCTCTATGGAGCAGGATCCGTTTATAAAGTCTGCCTATTGCATTATGGGATGGTAGCGTCCAAAACGCAGATGTGAAAGTAGATGTGTCTCCGCATGCTCGTACAATGTGCATTCACAATACAGCAGTTACCTCAGAGCGGGTTTGAACAAGAATAAGCCGACCACCACTACTACATGGCCGCAGTGGTCGTAACTAGGGGCAACGCCTGACTGATGTGTGTGGGACAATGGATATACAAATAGGCAAATCTTCTAAACGGTACATTTTATATAAATACATTATATTAGTAATAATATTGGTATGGCTATATCAAACTACATTTGTGAGGTGGGAATACCCCTTTAAGTAAGGCTACTTTCACATTAGCAGCAGCACGGATCCGGCAGGTGAAGGGTGCCGTGGGATCCGTGCTGCCGCAGGGACATGTGTGGGGCCAGAACCGCGCTCCCTCCCCACACATGTCACACAGTACATACACATACAAATACACATCCATACTTACATGCTCCTGGCAGGTCTCCACAGCGCAGGAGGAGCAGGACGGCGCACACATAGGACAATTCCCCACAGCGCCCTATGTGTGCGCCGTCCTGCTCCTCCTGCACTGTGGAGACCTGCCGGGAGCATGTAAGTATGGACGTGTATTTGTATGTGTATATGTCTGTGTATGTCTGTATGTGTGTATGTATGTGTGCAGACAGGGGCGTAGCTAAAGGCTCATGGGCCCTGGTGCAAGATTTCAGCTTGGGCCCCTCTTCCCTTAGTGCTCTGTGTGTCTTCTTATGTGGCACAAGGGTCTTTGGGCCCCCTCAGGCTCCTGGGCCCGGTAGCAACTGCTACCTCTGCACCCCCTATAGCTACGCCCCTGTGTGCAGGTGACGGATCCGTTTACCATTGTGTCACACTGAACGGATCTGTCCCCATTGACTTTCATTGGGGGTCATGACGGATCCGTCTTGGTGCGGATGCCTGGAACGGAGAGCAAACCGCAGCATGTTGCGTTTTGCTCTCCGGTCTGGAGATGGAACGGAATGCTTTTAGGAACTCTCTGTTGTCTTCAGTTCAGTTTTGTCCCAATTGACAATGAATGGGGACAAAACTGAAGCGTTTTATTCCGGTATTGAGCCCCTATGATGGAACTCCATACCGGAATTATAAAACGCTAGTGTGAAAGTAGCCTAAGTTATAGAAGCCCATTCATGTTGCTAATGGAAAATATAGCACAAAACATGTTTATTGTTTTCAGTCCCTGAGGCGGAGCTTATTTTTAGGGAAAAAAAAAAAAACTTTCCACAGAGCACTGGTGCCACTGGTTTTGTCCCCCTTACATTTTTTAAATTATTTTGGCAGACCCAGGTCTGTGGACCTTTAGAAAAAAATACTAGAGTACTCCTGATTCAGGGTTTAATTTGAACAAACTTTAATTATGGGTTTAATGCAGAAAATAACAATGGCACCATTTTTATTTACAACATCTCCCAATCCTAATGAATTACCATCGGGCAGCTGTAGTCCAGAACCACAGCCTGGATCTAGGGCTGCCCTTTACTCTTCCATGAAAAGCTTTAGTGATACAGAATGTTACATGCCAGTGGCATTGCCTTTCTTTTCTATCACTAATAGAAGGACTTTATACAGACCAATGTAATTGTTGTACAGTTAGGACGTCATCCCAGAACTTAAGTATCCCATCAATCATCTCCTGCTTAGTCCTGGGCCTTATTTCAGCCCTTATAAATCTGTAGTACCAGTACATAATAAGTATATATAATCCTCCTTCCACCTCCCTCCTCATATTGCAGCATTGCCAATAAATATATATTGCCCACCCTGTATTTCCAATGGAGAATTCCCCCTGTAAATCAGACAAGAAGAGAACAGGTTCTATATTTCTGGTGGGGCCGTGGAGCAGACATTCAGATTCAGGCAGCACATGGTGTTGTCCACGTCTTTTTTCCCCCATTGAAATGAATGGGTCCTCAAAAAATATGGATCAGATGCAGACCAAAAATATGGTCATGTGACTGCACTAAGGGTAAATACACAAAGTTTTCTGGATGAGGATTTGAAGCAGACCTGTCTACAGAAAGGGATTGGAAAGGAATTAAGCTTCTTTCACACTGGTGTTATTGCTGGATCCGGCAGGGTTCAGTAATAACGCTTCCGTTACTGATAATACAACCGTCTGTATCCGTTATGAACAGATCCACTTGTATTATCTGTAACATTGCTGGGACTGATCCGTCATTAACTCCATTAAAAGTCAATGGAGGACAGATCCGGTTTCTATTGTGTCAG
>ONZH01007524.1:0-15686 GCA_900303285.1 Rhinella marina
TTAGCAAAATTTAAAAATGCTTTCCACATTCTCTGATATATCTTTGATGTCACGGGTTTGCGACTTAATAACAGGGTGGATATTACCTTGCTAGAGAGGCCACGACGGGTCAGCAGGGTGCGTTCAGTCGCCAGGCCGTAAGGTTTAGGCTGTGAATCGTTGGGTGTAGGACTGGTCCCTGGGACAGCAGGTCTGGGATGTCTGGAAGCTTCAGATAATCCCCTTTTGACATCTGTAACAAGAGGGGTAACCAGGCTCTCTTTGGCCAAAATGGAGCAATTAAGATCATTTCTGACTTCAACTCCCATGCTCTTGATATTACTCTGGGTAGCAGAGCGAATGGAGGAAACGCATACAGGAGATCTTCTGGCCAAGGTTGACTCAGAGTGTCCACCGCTAACGGATTGTCTTGTCTGGACAGAGAGAAAAACACCGGGATCTGGCAGTTTTTTCTTGTTGCCATAAGATCTAAAACTGGTTTCCCCCATCTCTTGATCAGGCTTTTGAAAATGGTGGGATTCAGCTTCCATTCTCCTTCTCTTAGCTGCTGTCTGCTCAGATAATCCGCAATCTGATTCTCTGTCCCTTTTAGATGGACTGCCCTTAAAGAGGCCAGATTTCGTTCTGCCCAGTAAAAGACCTGAGCAGTCACCCCCTGCAAGGAATGGCATCTTGTACCCCCTTGTTTGTTTAGATATGCGACTACCGTGGAATTGTCTGACAATATCTTTACATGTTGTCTCTGTAGGTTTAGTGAAAAGGCAAGTAGGGCTTTCTGAACTGCTACCAGCTCCCGCATATTGGAAGATGCTGCTCTGAGGTCTGCATCCCATATACCCTGGACTAACGCCTTTTCTAGATGGGCTCCCCATCCCTGAAGACTGGCGTCTGTGGTGACTATAGTCTGGGTTGGTCTCCAATGAACCCCTTTTTGCAAATTTTTTGAGACAATCCACCAGATTAAAGAATTCTTTACCTTCTGGGGAACTCTCACTTTCTTCTCCAGGGAGGTTTGTTGTTTGTCCCAATTGTTCAACAGAAAGTGCTGCAGGTCTCTTGTGTGGCTCTGGGCCCAGAGGACTGCTGGGATGGTGGAGGTGAGTAATCCCAACAACTTCATTATGTCCCTTAAAGACACTGAACGCCTGAAACGGAAGGAAGATACTTGCTGCTGGATAACTCCCCGCTTTTCCTGCGGAAGAAAAGACATCATTAGAGCAGAGTCTAATAGAATCCCCAGAAAATTTTTCTTCTGGCTGGGGATTAAATCCGATTTCTGATAATTTATGATCCAACCTAGATGTGATAAGGTTTTGCAGACCAGCTCTACGTGAGATTGAAGGATGTGTTCCTGTTGAGCAGAAATAAGAAAGTCGTCCAGATATGGGACAATCTGGATACCTTTCAGATGGAGGAAAGAGATAACTTCGGCCATGATTTTTGTAAATATACGGGGTGCGGCAGAGAGGCCAAAAGGGAGGACTTGAAATTGGAAATGTCTCACACTTCCATCCAGCCATAATGCCACTCTTAGGTATTTCTGAGAGCTTGCCTGGATTGGTATATGGTAGTAAGCATCGCTCAAATCCAGGGTGACCATATAACAAGCTTCTGTGAGTATACTTACTGTCGACCTGATGGATTCCATCTTGAACCTTTTGTACAGTAAGTGTTGGTTTAACCCTTTCAGGTTGAAGATGGTCCTGAACGAACCGTTGGGTTTTTTGATCAGAAACATCGGGGAGTAATATCCGGTCTTCTGCTCTGAGAGTGGAACTGGGATTAATACCTTCTTTAGAAGCAAGCTCCTTATCTCTGTTTCTAGGGTTTTTTGGGATGCAGGCCTGTCTATCACCATAAACCTGGAAGGAGGCTTGCTTGAAAATTCGAGCTTGTAGCCCGATTCTATTACCGCTCTGATCCATGGTGAAGGGGAGATTTCCTTCCACTGGGGAAGAAAGAACTTCAATCTCCCTCCCACCAGGAGCCTGGCGTCATTGGGTCTGTCGACGCTCTTGTTTTGGATTGAACAAAAAACCTCTGCCTCTTGACTTAAACTGGGCTCTATCATAGGATCCTCTTCTCCTTTGATCAAAACGGCCTCTTTTTTGGGTCCGAAAGGACTGTCTTTGTTGATAAACCTTGGCTTCTGTTGGGAAACCCTTCTTATCAGCAGCCTTTTCTAATATGTCATCTAATCTGGATCCAAAGAGTCGATCTCCTTCGCAGGGTAGTGCGCATAACTTTGCCTTGGAACCTGGATCCCCATTGTATGATTTTAGCCACACAGTTCTTCTTGCTGAATTGGTTTGTGCGGCTGTCCTGGCTGCCAATTTAACTAAATCAGCAGAGGCGTCTGATAAGAAATCTGATGCTTGTTTTAACATCGGGATAGATGTTAAAATATCCTCTCTAGGTGTATCACTTGCCAGATGGCTTTCTAACTGGGACATCCAGACACTCAGGGCCCTAGCGGTACAGGTTGCCGCAATACTTGGTCTTAGCATGGCAGTAGCGGTTTCCCAAGAACGTTTGAGAAACCCGTCAGCCTTCTTATCCATTGGATCTCTTAATAATCCAGAGTCTTCAAATGGCAGAGAAGATTTTTTAGAAATCTTAGCCACTGGAGCATCTACTTTTGGCACATTATCGCACAAACTAGCATCATCCTCTGAAAAAGGGTATTTACGTTTAAATGATTTTGAAATATTGGCTCTTTTATCAGGGTCGTTCCATTCTTTCTGAATTATTTCCTTAATGGCGTTATGCATAGGAAATACTCGGTTCTTTTTTTCCGTTAAACCTTTAAACATCTGATCCTGCACCGATAAAGATTCTTTAACATCCTCTAATCCCATTGTGGAACGGACAGTCTTGAGCAAGACCTCAGTATCTTCAGGCATGCAGAATGGGCGACCAGATTCATCCTCAGAAGCTGAGCCCTCAATCTCCCCTTCGTCTAATTCAGTGAGGTTTACTGATATTTCAGGGGTAGGCATATAAACCGCTTTGGAAGTAGATGGCTGACATTCCTTTGGTTCTATCTGCGTCATACGCTTATTAACTGCCGATGAGACTTCGGATCTTATCATAGTTTTCAAATTTTCCATAAACGACGGTGATTCTTCTGCCACAATTTTTTCTGTACGTTTCTTGCAAACCGGTTTCTTATATGAAGAAGATAAATTTCTCTTGCATATGGCACAAGATCTTTTGGGCTCCTGCGCCTTTTCCCTAGGCTTTTGGGCCTAAATACACAATATTGCAAGAAATGAGCAAAAAAAATAAAACATCTTTTTACATACTCAGGAGAGGTAAGAAAAAAGGGGCAAATACCGGGCTCGAGGCTCCCACAGGGCCAGGGGTAGCAGGAGGATCGACAGCACCATCATACACATAAGAAGTATCCATCTTACCAGCTTCTGCAGATACCCTCTCAGCTGGATTTTTAAATCCGCCGCCCAATTTTCCTGCCGCCGAACCTCCGGCTTGTAGCTCCGCCCCCGCTGACGTCATCCGGCCGGAAGCGACGCCGCCGGCCGCCGCGAGGATAGAAGCCAAGGGAATCCTTTGCCTCTCAAGGATTCCCCCCCTGAGCCTCAGCATGCGGCACCCTGCTCCCGCTCCCGATCACGGGGATGCGGGGAACTTCACCCGGGGCCGCCTTAATCAGGACTTACGCCGGAGGCCTGGGGGAGGCTTAATCAGCACTTACCCCGCCAGGCCCTCATGCAGCTCCGTCTGCATGGATCATCTTTTAAAGAAAAACGCCGTCCACCGGCATGGAGGTCTCCCTTGCATCCCAAGGGACAGGAAACAACTGGAGAGGTAAGAGGAGGGGCAAGCTTTAAAGGTCTCTCGTTGTTTCCTGTCCCTGGGGGGTGGGGAATCCTCCTATCATGCCGCTGTGGAGGCGTAGGGAAAATACGGATTGTGGTTCGTGGGGAGTGGACAGCTGAACTGTGACACACAGAATGGTTCCACACAGCTGTATGAAATGGATTTGTATCACTGAGTTAAAACAATAAAAAAAAAGTGTTATATATGGCGATAGCTGCACTACTATTGCCAGCCAGCCCAGCCAGGAGACAAAAAAAAAATGTCTTGTAGCCCTTAGAAGGGCTGTTGGGTTCTTTTGAGATCACTCCTGCCTATCAGAGAACTAAATCCAGGCCCTAACACTCTCCCTGAAACGCAGCAGCTCTGTCCCTAACGACATCCAGACAGCATCTGAGCCGAGCACCGCGGGCAGTCACTAGTATATTCCAGGGTCACCTGATCAGGCCAGCCAGCCCCTGCTATCGACATGTAAGGGCCCCACGTGATGCTGAGTGAACCGCAGAGTCTCCTGGCTTGTGATTGGCTGAGTTTATAGGCGCCAAAAATTCAAAATGCGGGAGATGCCATTTCCTCGAGCATGGCGAGATACTCGTCCGAGCAGCGAGCACTTACGAGTACCGTAATACTCGAACGAGCACCATGCTCGGACGAGCATGCTCGCTCATCTCTAATAAAGACCATCACTTGAAGTGTTTTTTCTTAACATTTTTTTCTTCCTCTGGATCACATTATACCACCCCCAACAAAGCCAAATACCACAATCCATCACAAAATACTGCTCCTATCAGCACAAAATACATCCCCAAAAACTTCCACTGGCCGGCCATGAGGACGACCCAGGCAGCCCCCTGGGCATCGGCCCACTGGGAAATTTCCCTGTAAGGTCTATGGCCAATCCGCCCCTGCTCTAGATGGCCATTTAAGGATTGGTTATTGAGATCTTCCTTGCTTGTTTGGATAAAAAAAGTAATGTGTATTTTATAGAATAATATAATTAAAAATAAATCATAGTAAATTAAAGGGGTTGTCCGAGTTATTTTTTTGTTCTTTATATGTTTCTAACTTGTCAGGTATAACAACTTTCCCATATACTTTGTGTTTCTAAAGCTGCTGGTTTCTCAGAGTTGACTCAGGGTCACATGACCTGTGATGTCACCTTATCTCTCTGCTCTGTGATGTTTCGTTCACAAGCCTCAGAGTTCAGATAACAGTCTGTACACGAGATGTCACTGGCCACGCCCCCTTTTTTTGCTGGGCTGCTATCTTCTCTCCCTGGATTCCTTCAGATAAAACATTAACCCCTTCAGCCAGAACACACTGAGGGCTCAAGGCTTCATAACAAATAGTAGCTGCAGCAGTGAGAGGAGACAAATGCTGGGCAAGGAGCTATAGAGGAATTGTACAAGAACAGGTAGGGAGAATTTCCTGTGTGTATTAGCAGTGTCATTGTACAGCTGGGACTTGTAGTCCTACACATACAGTACAACATGCTGCTGAGTACTCCAGCAGGCAGACATGTCACTCAGCACTTATATTCATTCCCTTTGCAGAGAGGGGGGGAGAAGGGGGAGGGGCTGAGATTGTTGTTATTGCATGTAAACAAAGACCAGAAGAGAACCAGGGAAATTAGGAAATATGGATTTTTTTTTGCCTAAAACTTTCTTAACTTAGTTATATATTGCTGCCCATCAGATTTACAGTGCTATATATTTTTTGTCATAACTCGGACAACCCCTTTAAGACAAAAGACTAGGCATAAAAAATAAAGAGGGAATCTTTCAATCCTTGCATACCAGAATTCTGTCTTCAAAAAGTAGAAAAAATAGGGATTTTTGAGACCTTTGGGGCAGTTTTGTGCAAGATGTGTTTTAAAAAGTGGGTGGGAAAGTGGATGTGGTTAGCCAGGTTAATTTTAGTTTCACTCTAGATTTATTATTGCAACTTTTTAAAAAAGTCATTAAAAATTCCAAACTCACTCCATTATAGAGGAAGGGGCTTAACTCACAACATTAAGGAGAGAGGAGCTTAAAAAAACCTTTTAGACAAATGGTTTATGTTTAAATATGCAACAAAGTTACCAAAATGTGTGATATTTGATGAATTTGTCACAAAGTATGCCAATGTAGATTCAAGCAAAACTGATTTCAGATATTAGCCCCATGGTAAATTGCCCCATTGCACATAAGAGAAGCCATCCATTGAGTATGACTAGGGGAACATCAATATGATCAGAACTATAAAGAAGTATATCTGTAGGTAGTACTGAGTCCTAAGGAAATAATTCTAATTACATAAACATTTATTTCCAAGTGGAGTAATAATTTAGAGAACTTTTTCTTTCAAAGTTTTCTAAGATTTCCTCATATGTTCTATACTGTACTGTAAAGAAGATCCAAGTTATAAGCTACAATGTCTAATGACCGATTAAAAGAAAAACTTTTAAAATAGTATTGCCATATTAACAAAAAAAATCTGTTAACGCTCATACGTTTTTTAATGACTCTCCTCTGCCAATGTTTGTAGACATCATAATCATTCAATGTGCAGCATTAAATAGATTAAAGTGTATCAAGAAATGGCGTGATATAGTGGTGCTGAACTTTAGCCAGCTAATTTGTTGGAAGCTAGTGAAATAAATTGTAGCAGTCATACAATACAAGGGAATAAATAATAATTTATTTAAACATATGCACGTTTCCGATAAATTTCTCTGAGTAAACTATTTCTTAATGGAATTATAGTAGCTGACTAATAGGGTCCTAATTAGAAAACGAGTAATAAATAGCATTTCATTTCTGTAACTTCAAGAATATTATTGCGGTTTCTTATCTTTATTTCCTCAGTGTTCACAAACATTTTACAAGACAATATGGGGAATGAATGAGGTAAATCAGTCTGAAGGATGCTAATTATATTTGTCTCTGACTGTTGCATGATTTCGTATGCGGTGTCAAATACTAATATGCATAAGCCATATTTTTATTTCCTTTTTTTAAGTCATCTTGGGTGACTATAAGTGGCAATCATTAGATTGTTTGTTGTGTTCATTGATGGCTATATAGCCATCATTGAGCACTTCATTTTCAATACAATACAGTGCTGCCACCTAGTGGCCTGTATGTGTATATTTCTCTAATAGCCGCGGAAGTCTGCTTGAGGCTTCCGGCTATTAGTGTACTGTAGTGTACTGTAACAGCGCACGGCTTCCGCTTCCAGACTGCTCAGATGCCGTGGTCACATTTGACCATGGCATCTGAAGGAGGAAAATGCATGCGATCAGCCTTATGGCTGATCGCATACATGTGCCGCAGGTCTCTGCTGTTTCAAGACATGACTTTTGTGCCGCAGGTCTCTGCTGTTTCAAGGGCGCCATGTTTAAAGACATGTACGGCAGAGGTTGTGAAGGGGTTAAAGGGATTGTCTGGTTTATATGTTTTAAAATTTACATTTTTATAGATTAAGAAATCATCCACTTTTGTAATATACATGCAGTTAATATTTGTCTCACATACCTTTTCAGTGCAGTAGGCCCCTGTTTAGAATAAAGATGGTATAGCCTACAAATCAGTCGATAATAAAGCTTTCCATGGGGCAACTTAATGGTCTAAACATGATGTGAGTAATGTGACTCCCCATAGCTTTGAAATGTGACCCCCTGGTATTCAGTCATCTTTGTCCTGGTATCTACTCTAATTACTGAGGAACAGAACAGAGCAGTATCTCATTATGCCTGTCAGTATATATACAGCCCCTTATCTTTTCCCCTGTCTCTTCAGAAGACTACTTTAAGTAGTTTTCTAGGAGTACAATATTGATGACCTTTTTCTAGGATAGGTCATCAGTATCAGATCAGTAAGGGTCTGACTCCTGCCACCCCAAACGGATCATCTGTTTGAAGCTGTTTTAAGGTGCTCCTGTGAGCATTGTGGTGCCCTCACAGCATACCAAGCACATCGCCATACATTGGATAATGGCTATGCTTTGTATTCCAGCTCAGATCCATTCACATGAATTCAGATGAATCTGATATCATTGGCCTGGGAAGAGGCTGCCATGCTCACATGAGCATTGTAGCCTCTTCAAACAGCTGATACATGGTAGTATCAGAAATTGGACCCCCACCAATCAGATATTGATGACCTATCCTATGGTCAATATCATCAATATTTTACTCTCAGAAAACCCTTTTAGCAGTTAACTTCATTGACAACAATAACCATAATAATTATTCAACCATTATTTATATTCAGTTAGCTCATGTATGTCATGCTACTGTACCTTGTTGTAAACTGAACATCAGAGATCACATAATGTGTTGTGTGTTTAGTCCTAATCAGGTAGCCGTAGATGCATGCCGCTGGACTGATCCATCGGCTATACCATTCTTTGATACAAATCATTTCCTGCACTGATATCATAAAAATATGAGAGCTGAATTTTAAATGCAAATACATTAGAAAATTGTCATTATTAATCAAACAAATAAATAATATATTATATATATTATACATTTCTACATTGCTTTACCCCATTCAGTCCAGAGACATTCATTTAGATTTAATTTTTACTTTTCTTATACTTTACTTTCTGATAAATATTTTTAATCTGCTTTACGCAATTTGGAAATAACTGCATCTGTCTTGGGATTCATCTAGTTTTTACTAACATATTCCTTTCTTTCTAGTTTTTGAAATCTTCATTGCTTTATTTTTTTTTACCTTTTTATGTCATTCCTTTGACGTTTTATTTCCATAAGGTACTGTACTGTATGTATTCTCACAATGTACATGTTACATTTTTTTTTAATCTAATTTAATTTCTGTTTTTTTAAAAAAAGCTTTTCTAGGGTGTATAGTATAATTAATATAAGTAAAATTTAAATCATTCTTGTAAAAGTAAAAATGAACAAATATAAAAAAAAAAAAGAATAAAGAGCCACCCAGTGAACGGTATACTCCATAAGTGCCTAGAATATGAGAAAAACTCATGAACTACTTTCCAGCTGGCTTAGGTCACAAACAGCTGAAGGAGGAGGGCTGTTTTAACCACTCATATATCTCTAGATTGGGAGCAGCTATTTGGAGCATCTTGTTTGAAAGATGACAGTCTAAGCTTTAAAACAAAATTAGAATCACAGCATTATCTCCGCTACATTGGGTCTAGAATGAAACCTGCTTTCACTTTCACCTGCTATCATTCTCAAACTGATTTCTAACAGCTATAACTTCTGATGCAGTGGAGATAATGCTATGATCCTAATTTTGTTTTAAAGCTTAGGCCCCTTCACATATATTAGTTGTGTCTGGCCAGCTACTTCAGGCTAGTAGCTGGACACAACTGATATATGTGCACAGCACTTTAGTACATATACACTGATAGTGCTGGACAGGAAACGCCACATGCATCGTTTTTCTCTCCGGCTGTCACGACAGGGGGACACAAGGGAGAGTGAGCCCTGTCCTGAACCCCACCTCTTTCCCTGCCTACTTACAGTAGGAACCCTAGGCGGCAACACCGTAACTTGGAGACGTTCCCTATACTACGTAAGTGCAGGGCAGGGAAGGGAACACAGGGATAGACACACACGGACAGAACAAATACAATATAAGAACTGTAAACAAGCCGGGTCAAATACAGGAGATCGCGTCAAATACCAGGGGGTGAAGAGAAGAGTAGTCTAAGTCCAAAATCCGAGTCTGAGTCCAAATAACAAGATCCAATATAGCAAGGTAACAAAGAGCACTGGTCAAAGGTAGAACTAATCACAGGTGCCTGAGTGAGGCAGTTGCCATCTTTAAATAGCCCGCCCAGGATCATGTGATGTGGCCAGCATCACATGACCTGAGGCGGAGCAAGCTGTCAAAACAATGCAAAGTAGCCATGTGGTGTGATCAGCACCACATGGCTACACCCAAACAGAGAATTAACTGATGAAGTGCTGGCTGACCAGACCAGCACTTCAATTCCCTACTGCTCGTCTCTAGGGGGGCGGAGAGGTCCGGCGATGCCGTGCAGAGGGAGGGCGACGCCGACCTCCCGTGACACCGGCGCTGTATGACATCAGGGGTCATCAGGGATGCGCTGGATGAATATGAACAATCTCATAGAAAACAATGGGATCAGTTCTAGCTTCAGTTTTCCTATGCTGTTTTCTACTTCACTCTACTTCACGCTGGAGGGGAATTAAACCGGATATATGTGGAGCTGGCCTTAGACTGTCAGCTTTCAAACAAAACCAAAGACATGTCTATAACAGCCAATCCAGAGATATAAATGGTTAAAGCAGCCCTCCCCCTAGCCCTGCTGCCTGAGCTCTGCAGATTTTAATATTCATACTTTAACACTTTCACTGACAGGTGTTTGGACACTTTGCACCTCTAGTAGCCAGGACAATTTTTGCAGTTTTGATATATACAAATAAAACCTAAATTACTAAATAAAAAAAATCATACCAAGCCCCCATACCCATACACATTGTCACCCTACCCATTGTCAGAATGCCACTCAGCACTTTATACACACAGACACCTTCATTTGCGTCAAAGTGTAATATTTAATGAAAATTTCATAAAAGTTGATATTAATGGGTAAAAGTGTGAAACAAGCAGAAAGTTATGTGGAGCATGCTGCTTAAAAATAAACATTCAATATGTTCATACATACCACTTAGACCTAAATTTACTTGCAAGTATCTTCATAAAATCATTGGAACTGTAAAGTTCAAATCTGGTTTAATGCTTGAAATTTTCAAAAAGGTAGAAGAAAAGTAGCAACCTATAAAATACAGGAATTATAGTCCTTGAAAAGTAAGTGAAACTGAAAGCAGAAAACCTCATAATTGCAGTTGCCTTGATGGACTGTTGACAACATGTCCACTTTCAGGTAACATTTGTGACAAACAGGAATTATTTTAAAAAATGCATCAACACAACAATTGCACAAAAAAATCACATCCAAGCAGACGTTTCCACATAAGAACAACATAAATATAATATGTTAAGGTGTGCAAATGTCCTATATACCACAAGTATAAGCTTGTGCTCTTAAAAAACTGGACAGAAGCCACGTAATACATGGTCATCATACACATACGTGTTAAAAATGAATGTGGGAAACCACTTCTAGGATACAAACATTTATATTTTCTGAGACAGCAAAACCTACTGTGTATAAACCTAATAATTAATACACAACTATTGTACCCATTGTCGGTTTTTGACAAAATGTGGCATTGGGCAAAATCAAAAGTGGGGCCCCAAATCTTGTAATAATGTATTAACAACAGGTGTGCTTTCCCCCAGCGGAGATCCGGGAAAGCACCCTTTTCTAATAATGAGCCACAGCCTGTTGTAGCAGCACTGAATTGTGATATAGTGATTTATATACAGACTAACGGATCAACTTCCATTATTCTGATGATTGCAAGTTGTGGTCCACTTGGTAACCTAACAAAAAAATTTTTTAAAAAAGTTTTGAAAATATGAAAAAAATTTCAAATTACCCAAGATTCCCCAAAATAAAAATTAAAAAATAACATTATGGGCATCACTGCATGCAAAAACGCCCAGACTATTAAAATATAAATATAAAGTGATTAAGTCATACAGACCCCAAAATGGTATTGTCAAAAACGACAGAACGTCCTGCAAAAAAATGAGCCCCTACACATCTCCGTAGACATAACTATAAAAAAGTTAAGAGGGTCAGAATATTGCGATAAAAAGAAAAAAAAATTTTCCAAAGTAAGTCCTGATGTTTATAGCACTAACTGAGGCTGGGATTGTTGCAGTGAGCAGGCCTGTAGAGGTCCTGAGCGGGGGTTGTCATCTTTCCCGTACTCAAAATACTGGTTACACAAGTTAATAAAATAAAACTTTTCACCTGTGTATTTAAGTTTTATTTAACCTCTATTTTTTAAATGTTTCTGCTGGGATTTGAACTCACAACCATCTACAGATGTGTCCACACTTAACTGATCACTTATCTCAACATGTCCTGAGATGTGTGTCACGAAGTGACGTTATAACAAAATTGGATAAATTGTAATACAACTTTCAGACACCAGGTGGTGCATTGTTTTACTAGCTAATACCTGAACTTAAAGGGGTTGTCTCATCTTGCCTAATGGGGGCATATCGCTAGGATATGCCCCCATTGTGTTATAGGTGCGGGTCCCACCGCTGGGACCCGCACCTATATCGAGAACGGGGCCCCGAAAGCGAACGGGGGCGCACTGCGCATGCGCAGCCGCCTCCATTCATTTTCAATGTGGCCGGCGAAGATAGCCGAGCGCTGGCTCGGCTATTTCCGTCGGCTTCATAGAAATGAATAGGAGCGGTGGCCGCGCAAGTGCGGTGCGCTCCCATTCATTTCTATGGGGAGCCGGCTTGGTGGTGGCCGGACCGGAGTCCTCCAGCCACCACCTTGCGGGGCCCCGTTCTCGATATAGGTGCGGGTCCCAACGGTGGGACCCGCACCTAGAAGACAATGGGGGCATATCCTAGCGATATGCCCCCATTAGGCAAGATGAGACAACCCCTTTAAGGTATTCACTTCTTACATTTAACATATATAGAAAAATATATTGTATACATTAAACAAATCCCTCCGAAGGATTTTTTTTTAGTGTGCAATGATTATCATATATTTTGCCCGCTGCCATTGTTTACCACAAGTCTATATGCCGTATGCTATGAGTTAGGTACAGTACACTTGGTGTCAGTATACAGTGCTAGTCTAGTATTATATTAGTTATATGCAAAATAGCACACACCAACCACAGTATTATGCATAGATAATTATACAATTTTAACAGTCCCATTACATGTTACAAATGTATATAATACAATTCAGGGTGTCAGTATATACCTCAATTTTACCATGACATTTAATATTCCTTAATGATTATCCAATCTGTGTATCTAATCCTATCATGTGTGATATTGTCTGCAGAGCTATGTATCTAATCTTATTCTGGGTGACAGTGTCTGCTAAGCTGCATATCTAATCCTATCATGTGTGATACTGTCTGCTAAGATGGGTATCTAATCCTATCCTGTGTGATACTGTCTGCTGAGCTGTATATCTAATCATATTATGTGTGATACTGTCTGCTAAAATGGGTATCTAATCCTATCTTGTGTGATACTGTCTTCTGAATGGTGTATCTAATCCTATTCTGGGTGACAGTGTCTGCTAAACTATGTATCTAATCCTATCATGTGTGAAACTGTCTACTGAGCTGTGTATCTAATCCTATCCTGTGTGATACTGTCTGCTGAACTGTGTATCTAATCCTATTCTGGGTGACAGTGTCTGCTTAACTACGTATCTAATCCTATCATGTGTGAAACTGTCTGCTAAAATGGGTATCTAATCCTATAATTTGTGATACTGTCTGCTAAGATGGGTATCTAATCCTATCATGTGTGATACTCTCTGCTGAACTGTGTATTTAATCCTATTCTGGGTGACAGTGTATGCTAAACTACGTATCTAATCCTATCATGTGTGATACTGTCTGCTGAGCTGTGTATCTAATCCTATCATGTGTGATACTGTCTGCTAAGATGGGTATCTAATCCTATCCTGTGTGATACTGTCTGCTGAGCTGTATATCTAATCATATTATGTGTGATACTGTCTGCTAAAATGGGTTTCTAATCCTATCATATGTGATACTGTCTGCTTAACTGTGTATCTAATCCTATTCTGGGTGACAGTGTCTGCTAAACTGCGTATCTAATCCTATCATGTGGGAAACTGCTGAGCTGTGTATCTAATCCTATCATGTGTGATACTGTCTGCTGAGCTGTATATCTAATCATATCATGTGTGATACTGTCTGCTAAAATGGGTATCTAATCCTATCTTGTGTGATACTGTCTTCTGAACTGTGTATCTAATCCTATTCTGGGTGACAGTGTCTGCTAAACTACGTATCTAATCCCATCATGTGTGAAACTGTCTGCTGAACTGTGTATCTAATCCTATCATTTGTGATACTGTCTGCTGAACTGTGTATCTAATCCTATTCTGGGTGACAGTGTCTGCTGAGCTGTGTATCTAATCCTATCATGTGTGATACTATCTGCAGAGTTGTGTATCTCAGCCTATTGTGTATGATACTGCCTGCTAAATTGTGTATCTAATCCTACCTTGTGTGATACTGTCTTCTGAGCTGTGTATCTATTCCTATCATGTGTGATACTCTCTATGAAGCGATTAGATGTATGTCTATAGAGTGTGATACTGTCTGCTGAGCTGTGTATCTAATTCTGTTAGGTGTGATACTGTCTGCTGACCTGTGTATCTAATTCTATTAGGTGTGATACTGTCTTGAAGCTATTGTTGTATCTTTATAGAGTGTGATACAGATAGAGATAAGGAGCTTTCCTTTGTGAACATACTGTACACTCAGCCACTGTTCAGATAAGAGAGGTGGGGGAGGTGCTCATGTATTTCAGTCCCTGTATTTCCCTGTCTTGTGGATGAGGCCTGATTACCAGTTAAGGCTACTTTCACACTAGCGTTTTTAAATTCCGGTATTGAGTTCCGTCATAGGGGCTCAATACCGGAAAAAAACGCTTCTGTTTTGTCCCCATTCATTGTCAATGAGGGACAGCAGAGGGCGCTGTGGGGAATCGTCATAGCTGCGCGGCTCCTGCGCGTGAAGACGTGCGGCCTGCCTGCCTGGAGTATGCAAGTATGTTTGTGTTTATGTGTCTGTGTATGTGTGTGTAAGTGTGTCTGGTACTGTGTGACAGCAGACAGTATCACACTCTATAGACATACATCTAATCGCTTCATAGACAGTATCACACATGATAGGAATAGATACGCAGTTCCGGCCCCACACATGTACCTGCGGCAGCCCAGATCCGGCGGCACCCTTCACCCGCCGGATCTGGGCTGCCGCTAGTGTGAAAGTAGCCTAAGGCCTCTTTCACATTAGCGGCAGCACGGATCCGGCAGGTGAAGTATTCACAGAGGTGAATGGGGCCGCATCTATTCCCGCATTTTTGCGGATAGATATGGCCCCATTCATATGGTCGTGTGAATGGGGCCTTAGGCAGTGCAGGAAAATAGGGGTGATAGTTGTGGGAAGCAGAAACATTGCATTGAATATTTAGTTACAATTCTGGTATAATATGATTTTGTGCACTTAGAAAGTTTGCATTTTGGATGAAGACCAATGTCTCAGAAGAACTAAAGCCTTACATTTTCATGTCTAGATGTGAACAATAGAGGGTCTGTATTTCCCTAATCAGGGACTAATCAAAGAACAGCAGGATACAATGGTGAATAGTCAGGTAATAAAGACACAGGGAATGGAGACTGGACCATTGACATAAGCAGTAAATATGAGGCCTGGACACTTAGATGATAGGACAGTTGTGAGAAGCTACAGTATAATGCTGAATGCTAATATACCAGGAGCCAAAGCCAGAAGTACAAATCCTTCCTTTATAGTTCTAAGGCTACTTTCACACTAGCGTTATTGTTTTCCCGTATTGAGTTCCGTCATAGGGGCTCAATACCGGAAAAAAATGCTTCAGTTTTGTCCCCATTCATTGTCAAGGGGGACAAAACTAAACAGAAGAGAGTGGAGCGCTCCAAAATACATTCCATTCAGTTTAGCTGCGTCCGCAGGCCGGAGAGCAAACCGCAACATGTTGTATTTTGCTTTCCATTCTGGGGATCTGGAGCAAAACGTCCTGAACCACAATGCAGGTCAATGGGGACGGATCCATTCTGTCTGACACAATAGAAACTGGATCCGTCCTCCATTCACTTTCAATGGAGTTAATGGCGGATCAGTCCCAGAAATGTTACAGATAATACAA
>ONZH01007525.1:0-53471 GCA_900303285.1 Rhinella marina
ACCCTCAATACTGACCCTGCATTGACCCCAACCCTAATACAGGCCCCTGACCCCTAATACTGGCCCCTGACCCCTAACCCTAGTACTGGCCTCTGACCCCTACTTTGGTACTGACCTCTGACCTTGGACCTCTAACCCTGATAATGGCCCCTGACCCCCTAGTATTGACCCCTAATACTGGCCCTGTCTCACCTCCCTTATACTGGCCCTGTCCCATCCCTAACCCTAGTACTGACCCCTACCCTAGTACTGACCTCTAACCCTGGACCCCCTAACCCTAATACTGACCTCTAATACTGTCCCTAACCCTAATATTGACCGCTAACCCTAATATACTGTACTGACCCATAATACTTTCTGTAACTCTAATACTACACCATACTGAACCCTAACCCTACTACTGACCACTAACCCTAAGGATACATTCACATGACTATACTGTATTTGTTTTGCGGTCCACAATTGCGGATCCACAAAACACGGATACTGGCCATGTGCATTCCACATTTTGTGGAACGTACATGCCCAGCCCTATGATAGAAATGCCTGTTTTTTGCGGTCAAGAATAGGGCATGCTCTATCTTTTTTGCAGGGCCGTGGAACAGAACTACGGATTTGCGGTCCCATTGAAGTGAATGGAAATTTCATCATATGAATGTACCCTAATGTTGCCTCTAACCCCAATACTGGCCCTAAGGGTGCATTCAGACGACCATATTTCTGGGTCTGCATCCGTTCCACAATTTTGCGGACTGGGTGCAGACCCATTCATTTCAATGGGGCGACAAAAGATGCTGACAGCACACCATGTACTGTCCGCATCCGTAGTTCTGTTCCGTGGCCCCATAGGCATGTGTCCTATTCTTGTCCGCAAAATAGGCATTTCTATATAGGGCTGGCACAGTGCGTTCTGCAAAATGTGTTTTGCGGATCCACAATTTGGGGACTGCTTAACACTTTCGGTCGTCTGAATGTAGCATTATGCTAATACTACGCCTAACCCCAATACTGGCCCCTAACCCCAATACTGACCCCTAACCCCAATACTGGCCCCTAACCCCAATACTGACCTCTAACTCTAATACTGGCCCTAATATACTAACACTAATGCTAATCCTATCCCTAAAACTGACCGGAATGTTAACTACAACCTCCAATACCTCACATAGTGACCATAATATATGACTGTCCACATGTATCTTTACACACTGCATCTTTTATACCTCACACCTGATACATAGTCTAGACACACTAACACGTCAGGTACAAGGTATAATAAATGCAGTGGGTAAACGTATATACAGTCATGGCCAAAAGTTTTGAGAATGACACAAATATTATATTTTCACATGATCTGCTGCCCTCTGGTTTTTATGTGTGTTTGTCAGATGTTTTTATCACATACAGAAATATAATTGCAATCATATTATGAGTAACAAAAGCTTAAATTGACAGTTAGAATGAGTTAATGCAGCAAGTCAATATTTGCAGTGTTGACCCTTCTTCTTCAGGACCTCTGCAATTCTCCCTGGCATGCTCTCAATCAACTTCTGGACCAAATCCTGACTGATAGCAGTCCATTCTTGCACAATCAATGCTTGCATTTTGTCAGAATTTGTAGGTTTTTGTTTGTCCACCCGTCTCTTGATGATTGACCACAAGTTCTCAATGGGATGAAGATCTGGGGAGTTTCCAGGCCATGGACCCAAAATCTCTATGTTTTGTTCCCTGAGCCATTTAGTTATCACCTTTGCTTTATGGCAAGGTGCTCCATCATGCTGGAAAAGGCATTGTTGATCGCCAAACTGCTCTTGGACGGTTGGGAGAAGTTGCTCTCGGAGGACATTCTGGTACCATTCTTTATTCATAGCTGTGTTTTTAGGCAAGACTGTGAGAGAGCCGATTCCCTTGGCTGAGAAGCAACCCCACACATGAATGGTTTCAGGATGCTTTACAGTTGGCATGAGACAAGACTGGTGGTAGCGCTCACCTCGTCTTCTCTGAATAAGCTGTTTTCCAGATGTCCCAAACAATCGAAAAGGGGATTCATCAGAGAAAATGACTTTACCCCAGTCCTCAGCAGTCCACTCCCTGTACCTTTTGCCGAATATCAGTCTGTCCCTGATGTTTTTTCTGGAGAGGAGTGGCTTCTTTGCTGCCCTCCTTGAGACCAGGCCTTGCTCCAAGAGTCTCCGCCTCACAGTGTGTGCAGATGCACTCACACCTGCCTGCTGCCATTCCTGAGCAAGCTCTGCACTGCTGGTAGCCCGATCCCGCAGCTGAAAGACTTTTAAGAGACGGTCCTGGCGCTTGCTGGTCTTTCTTGGGCGCCCTGGAGCCTTTTTGGCAACAATGGAACCTCTCTCCTTGAAGTTCTTGATGATGCGATAGATTGTTGACTGAGGTGCAATCTTTCTAGCTGCGATACTCTTCCCTGTTAGGCCATTTTTGTGCAGTGCAATGATGACTGCACATGTTTCTTTAGAGATAACCATGGTTAACAGAAGAGAAACAATTATGCCAAGCACCAGCCTCCTTTTAAAGTGTCCAGTGGTGTCATTCTTACTTAATCATGACAGATTGATCTCCAGCCCTGTCCTCATCAACACCCACACCTGTGTTAATGGAGCAATCACTGAAACGATGTTAGCTGGTCCTTTTAAGGCAGGGCTGCAATGATGTTGAAATGTGTTTTGGGGGATAAAGTTCATTTTCTAGGCAAATATTGACTTTGCAAGTAATTGCTGTTAAGCTGATCACTCTTTATAACATTCTGGAGTATATGCAAATTGCCATTATAAAAACTGAAGCAGTAGACTTTGTAAAAATTAATATTTGTATCATTCTCAAAACTTTTGGCCATGACTGTACACAGCAGTGTACTGATATGTGAGGTATGAGGTATAATAGATGCAGTGTGTACAGATATATAGTATAAACAGCAGTGTACTGATATGTGAGGTGCGAGGTATACTATATATCTGTACACACTGCATCTATTATACGTCGTACCTCACATATCAGTACACTGCTGTATATACTATATATATCTGTACACACTACATCTAATATACGTTGTACCTCACATATCAGTACACTGCGGTATATACTATATATCTGTACACACTGTATCTATTATACATCACACCCCCCATGTCAGTACACTGCTGAATATACTATATACGTTTACCCACTGCATTTATTATACCTCGTACCTCACTTATCAGTACACTGCTGTATATACTATATATATGTACACACTGCATCTATTATACATCACACCTCCCATGTCAGTACACTGCTGTATATACTATACTAGCAGAAGGACCCGGCTTTGCCTGGGTATATTTCATCTATTTCATTGAATGTTTCTGTGTGTCGTTGCAGAGAGAAAGTCATCCTCCCTCCCATCCCTGCAGCTGACAGATGTTGATTTTTACCTTCAATTGTTCAATCTCCATTGGCTGCGGAGTGGGAGGGGTCATGGCCTGACTGAGTCGGGGGCGTGACGTTGCAAGACCTGGGGTGGGGTTTTAAGTCTTTCTTTTGATGGTGGCCAGAATTACAGGTCGATGCCATGGTAATTTATGAGGACACGCCATGGGTAACAGTGGAAGAAAACATTGCTTTGCACGGGTATATTTAATCTATTTCATTTAATGTTTCTGTATGTTGTTGCAGAAAGAAATCCAACTTCCCTCCCACCCCTGCAGCTGACAGAAGTTGATTTTTACCTTCATTTTTTCAATCCCCGTTGGCTGCGGAGTGGGAGGGGGCGTGGCCTGACAGAGTCGGAACGTGGTTTCGCGAGATCTGGGGCGGGGGTCAGAGTGGCATGAATTACAGGTCGATGACATGGTAATTTATGGGGACCCGCAATGGGTAGCAGTGGAAAAAACATCTTTTATTAGTACTGAATGGTCGTAGTCTAAAATTAATCAATTTCATCTACGATTTTTGTGTGTCGTTGCAGAGAGAAATTCACCCTCCCACCCCTGCAGCTGATTTTTTTCAATCCCCGTTGCCTGCGGAGTGGGAGGGGGCGTGGCCTGGCAGAGTTGGGGGTGTGGATTATCAAGATGCTTCGAACGGTTGTAGTCTGAAATTAGTCTATTTCATCTAAAATTTTGTGTGTCACCCTCCCACCCCTGCAGCTGACAGAAGTTTATTTTTCCCTTCATTCTTTCCATCCCTGTTGGCTGCGGAGTGGGAGGGGGCATGACCTGACAGAGTTGGGGGTGTGGCTTAGCAAAGCGCTTTGCATAGGTGATTTAATCTATTTCATTTAATGTTTCTGTGTGTCGTTGCAGAATGGCTGCAGAGTGAGAGGGGGCGTGGTCTGACAGAGTTGGGGGCGTGACTTAGCAAAAGGCTTCGAACGGTTGTAGTCTATAATTAGTCTATTTCATCTAAAATTTTTGTGTGTCGTTGCAGAGAGAAATTCACCCTCCCACCCCTGCAGCAAACAGAAGTTTATTTTTACCTTCTTTTTTTAATTCCCATTGGCTGCGGAGTGGGAGGGGGCGTGACCTGACAGAGTCGGGGGTGTGGATTAGCAAGACGCTTCGCATGGGTGTATTTAATCTATTTTATTTAATGTTTGTGTGTGTTGTTGCAGAAAGAAAGTCAACCTCCCACCCATCCCTGCAGCTGACAGAAGTTGATTTTTACCTTTATTTTTTCAATCTCTGTTGGCTGCGGAGTGAAAGGGGGTGTGGCCTGACAGAGTTGGGGGTGTGGCTTAGTGAGAACTGGGGCGGGAGTTTTAAGTACTTCTTTTAGGGTGGCCTGAATTAAAGGTCAATACCATGCTTATTTATGAGGCCACGCAATGGGCAGCAGTGGAGGAAAACATCTTTTATTACTACTGAACTGTAGTAATAGAAAAAAACATAAGTTATATTTATGGTAACCGGAATACCTTTAACAGTGTCAGTAAATAGAAATGGATGAGATCCTCAGCTGCTGATAATTACCTGGTTGTTATGGAAACCTGCCCTCCCTGTGTGTGTCTTTGCAGAGAATGGCAGTTGGAGTTTAAAACCAAAGTTCCCAGTTGTAATGTTGGCTAATGGAGATCATATTTTGGGAATATCTCAGGAACGGTATGTCCTAGAGAGATGAGACCTGGTCTAAAACCTTCCCGGACACCTGATGTACCTGTGTGCCGAATTTGGTGAAAATCGGTCCAGTAGTTTGGTCGCGCATAGAGAACAGACAGACAGAAACTCATTTTTATATTATTAAGAGATAAGAGATATATCTGTACACACAACATCTATTATACCTCGTACCTCACATATCAGTATACTGCTGTATATACTGTATATCTGTATATACTGCATGTATTCTAAAAGTATAATAGATGCAGTGTGTACAGATATATAGTATATACAGCAGTGTACTGATATGTGAGGTATGATATATAGTAGATGCAGTGTGTACAGGTATATAGTATATACAGCAGTGTACTGATATGTGAGGTATGAGGTATAATAGATGCAGTGTGTACAGATATATATAGTATATACAGCAGTGTACTGATATGTGAGGTATGAGGTATAATAGATGCAGTGTGTACAGATATATAGTAAATACACTGCTGTATATACTATATATACCCACTGCATCTAGCTTGTCATGTGACCATCAGCCAGTGACATCTCACCCACTTTATTCTAGCTTTTACCGAGTACTAGTAAAAGCTAGATGTGTACACTGTATTCAGGGGGCACTCAGAAGAGGCACTATACATAAAGGGGGCACACTGAAAGGGCACTATACACAAATGAGCACATATAAGAGGCACAATACATAAAGGGGGTACATATAAGAGGCACTTTTTATAAGGGACTAGCATTAGGGGCACTGTGTGTGGCACTATAAACAGAGGGCACAGGGCATATGACACTATATACAGAGGGCACAGAGCATGTGGCACTATACACAGAGGGCATTTGGCACTGTATACAGAGGGCACAGTGTATATGGCACTATATACATAGGGCTCAGAGTATGTGGCACTATATATATAGGGCTCAGAGTATGTGGCACTATATACAGAGGGCACAGTGTATGTGGCACTATATACATAGGGCTCAGAGTATATGGCACTATATACAGAGGGCACAGTGTATGTGGCACTATATACATAGGGCTCAGAGTATGTGGCACTATATACAGAGGCACAGAGTATGTGGCACTACTATTGGGGGCCATGTGTGTAGCACTAATGCTGCTGTTATATTCAGAGCACAGCATGTGGCACTAAGATGAGTTTGTGTCAGTATGCAGGGTGCCAATATATTGGTAAAGAGAGAAGCTGAAGACATCTTCTCGGCAAAATCTGCAGAGCTGCATTGTGGATGGGAGGAGTCATCGCGGTGGTCTGAACCAGATGGGGAAGAACTCAGGAAGAGACGTCACCTGTAAGTCGCTAAATGGAAATGATTATTCTGCTACTGACTGTGTATGATGAGTGTTGTAATCACCTGGATGACCTACAGGTGATGATGGGTGGTAGCATGCTGTTTTGCACAACAACAACTACCAGCATCCCTTTACACTTGTTCAGGCCATACTGTGAGCTGTAATTTCACACTGTACGAGGTCATATGGCGAGGGCTGACCTGACTACTCAGATGGTATCTGTACTGAACTTTTAAAATCTGGTGCTGTATTTATGTAGAGAACTTCGATCGGGTGCTGTATTTATGTAGAGAACTTGATTCTGGTGCTGTATTTATGTAGATAACTTGGTTCTGGTGATGTATTTATGTAGATAACTTGGTTCTGGTGATGTATGTATGTAGAGAACTTGGTTCTGGTGCTGTGTTTGACTTATGTTTTTTTTTATTTTGTTGCTGTATTTGACATATGGGCCTGGTTCTGGTGCTGTATTGATGCATTGATAATGTTTCTGGTTCTGTGTTTGACTTCTAGGTTTGGTTCTGGCACTGTGTGTATGTAGTGATCTTGGTTCTTGCTCTGTATTTGAGTATTAAACATACATCTGATGCTATATGTCTAATACTATCCATTCACATTTGCGTTTGGGTCACTGTCACAGATTCTGTTAAAAAGACCGGACAGAAAAGTTCTGCATGCAAGTCCTTTATGTCCGGTAAAGGAGCAGCATCCTGAGCATACCCCATTATAGTTAATGGAGTCTCTTCAGCTCAGGAGTTGGTAAATCTGGTCCCTCTAATGATCAAGCTGTTGCTACTGACTCAGCCATGTTTTGTATCTGGGATCCAACATGAAAGCACAACTAGCTGCCGCCTTTTAACGATTTTAAGCCCTTTTACCTATACTGCCTTTATGGTAGGCGGAGTTAAACAGGTTAAGGGTGGGCAGCTACACATGGGCCAGTGCTGTGTGCTTGCCCCCCAGGCCAAAATTTGCTAGCCAGCCCCTGCTCCAATGTATTAATGATCCTATGTACACCTCTAAAGCGACAGAAAAGATACGGGAAAGCCTCCTTCCTTATTAAAGTGCTGTCATATTCTCAGACACTATATATTGTGACTTGATGGAAACCCAAGTATACAAGTTCCAATATCCCATCCACTCAAAACTACAAATCGATAGCCCACATCCCTATTATTTTCCGTCTCTAATGGAACTCATGGAAAAGGCCAAACAAAATTACTCTACACCATAGCTACAGTGCCTTGCGAAAGTATTCGGCCCCCTTGAACTTTTCAACCTTTTGCCACATTTCATGCTTCAAACAAAAAGATATAACATTTTAAATTTTTGGTGAAGAATCAACAACAAGTGGGTCACAATTGTGAAGTGGAAAGAAATGTATTGGATCATTTAAACTTTTTTGTAATAATAAAACTGAAAAGTTGGGCGTGCAAAATTATTTGGCCCATTTACTTTCAGTTCAGAAAACTCACTCCAGAAGTTCATTGAGGATCTCTGAATGATCCAATGTTGTCCTAAATGACTGATGAAGATAAATAGAATCCACCGGTGTGTAATCAAGTCTCCGTATAAATGCACCGGCTCTGTGATAGTCTCATCAGGGTTCTGTTTAAAGCACAGAGAGCATCATGAAGACCAAGGAACACACCAGGCAGGTCCGTGATACTGTTGTGGAGAAGTTTAAAGCCGGATTTGGATACCAAAAGATTTCCCAAGCTTTAAACATCCCAAAGGGCACTGTGCAAGCGATCATATTGAAATGGAAGGAGTATCAGACCACTGCAAATCTACCAAGACCCGGCCGTCCCTCTAAACTTTCATCTCAAACAAGGAGAAGACTGATCAGAGATGCAGCCAAGAGGCCCATGATTACTCTGGATGAACTGCAGAGATCTACAGCTGAGGTGGGAGAGTCTGTCCATAGGACAACAATCAGTCGAACACTTCACAAATCTGGCCTTTATGAAAGAGTGGCAAGAAGAAAGCCATTTCTCAAAGATATCCATAAAAAGTCTTGTTTACTGTTTGCCACAAGCCACCTGGGAAACACACTAAACATATGGAAGAAAATGCTCTGGTCACCATGAAACCAAAATCAAACTTTTCGGAAGCAATGCAAAATGATATGTTTGTCGTAAAAGCAACACAGCTCATCACCCTGAACACACCATCCCCACTGTCAAACATAGTGGTGGCAGCATCATGGTTTGGGCCTGCTTTTCATCAGCAGGGACAGGGAAGATGGTTAAAATTGATGTGAAGATGGATGGAGCCAAATACAGGACCATTCTGGATGAAAACCTGTTGGAGTCTGCAAAAGACATGAGACTAGGACAGAGATTTATCTTCCAACAAGACAATGATCCCAAACATAAAGCAAAATCTACAATGGAATGGTTCAAAAATAAACATATCCAGGTCTTAGAATGGCCAAGTCAAAGTCCAGACCTGAATCCAATTGAGAATATGTGGAAAGAGCTGAAAACTACTGTTCACAAACGCTCTCCATCCAACCTCAATGAGCTCGAGCTGTTTTGCAAGGAAGAATGGGCAAGAATTTCAGTCTCTAGATGTGCAAAACTGATAGAGACATACCCCAAGTGACTTGCAGCTGTAATCGCAGCAAAAGGTGGCGCAACAAAGTATTAATGCAAGGGGGCCGAATAATTTTGCACGTCCCACTTTTCAGTTTTATTATTACAAAAAAAGTTTAAATGATCCTATAAATTTCGTTCCACTTCACAATTGTGACCCACTTGTTGTTGATTCTTCACCAAAAATTTAAAATGTTATATCTTTTTGTTTCAAGCCTGAAATGTGGCAAAAAGTTGAAAAGTTCCAGGGGGGCGAATACTTTCGCAAGGCACTGTATGTATTTTCTTCATTACTAATGTACCCTTGGTCCAAGCAAGATTTTAAATCAAAATCCTGGTTTAACCCTTGGGAGTGCAAAGTCCCAAGGGTGTAAATCCAGAAGGCCTCTATCTGATTTATTAATGTTACTGAATTTCCACCTCACAATTTCCCACAAACCAGTTGTGTCCCCTGGAATGAAATGCTTTTGCTGAATCTCCATGGTATTTTTTTAAGTGCGCGGAGAGACTGTGGGTCTCTAGAGAGATATTGTGCAGATGTTCTCCAATATGGATTTTTAGCAGTTTTCCCGATTTATAGCATGCCACAAGGGAATTCTAATAAATATATGAGGCAGCCACTTTCCCCTTCACTTTGAAGGACTTATTTTTATGTTTAGAAACAAATGATTCTGCTTTAAATATGCCTCCCTCATTATTATTCTCTATATCCACTTTTAAGCAACTTTTCACCACTTTTTCCCCATATTCGATGCCTTCTTGTAGATGAAGTTTGGTTCTGCAGGCAGCTTTGAACTTGATCATACAATAAAGCATTCCAGTTCCTATGGAAAACCTATTAAATCTGATAAATATCCTTACTAGGTTGTGTGACACATGCATATTTAAAGGGAACCTGTCATCAACTTTATGCTGACATCACTGAGGGCAGCATACAATAGTGACAGAAATGCTGATTTCAGCGGTGTGTCACTCATGAACTAAAAGTAAGTGGTTGCCAAGAACCAGCATCATAATCATTGCAGCGCAGGCCTTGAAAAGAGTCATATCTACATGAGAAGAGTCATGGTTATTCATAATCTCCTACTCTCCTGCCTATCTGCTGATGATTGGCAGTTTTCTCCTAGAGAGAAGGGGAGAAAACTAGGTAGAAGACTGTCAGTCATCAGCAGGTGGGCAGGGAGAGCAGGAATTCATGAATAACCAGGACTCTTCTCAGGTGACTCTTTTCCAGGCCCAGTCTGCAATGTTTGAGATGTTGGTTCTCGGCAACCACGTACTTTTAACTTATAAATGACAGACCGCTGAAATCAACTCACTTATCTCTACTTTATTCTGCTGTTAGTATGGGCAGCATAAAGTTGATGACAGGTTCCCTTTAAACCTATCATTGTCTTTCTGTTCTCTACCGTTTCATATTTTCTATTCTTTCGGTACCTGTTTCTCCTCCTGGTCATATATTTTTTCAGTGAATCTATTTTTTTAATATTTCACTTTGTCTACAGTAATCCTTTACATCGGAACAATTCCATTTTAATCTCTGAAACTGTTCCTTTGGGATATTAGTTATCCAACCTGGATATTGGCAACCAGTTTTAACAATGTATGAGTTGGCATCTGTAGGATTAAAGAATGTTCTAGTCTTAATACATCCTTCCTCTACAAAAAAAAAACCTCCAAATCTAAAAAGTTAACCCTTTCCTGACTAATTTCTGCTGCAAATAACGATATCAACCATTTCCATTGTCCTGTAAAAAATTCTCCAAGGCCTTTCCACATTGTCAACAATAAAACATCTCCTTCATTACTCCCTCATTTTTTGTAATATAGCAGTATTAATTATATTACTATTTTTTTTACACTGGCATGCATTATATGGGGGTATTTTTGTACTGGCACATAATAGGCATTTTTTCTACTAGCACACATTAGGCAGAATAATTACTATTTGGGGGCATTATGGAGGGCTTTATCACTATTGGGATACTTTCCTGTTTCCCTGATGATCGGCACATCTTGTATTCCCCAGCAGCAGCAGCAGGGGCAGCAGCATGATGCACTCACACACACACATATCACGCTGATGGTTGTGCAGAGGCTGATTTCCAGGCTTTTAGTGCTCCTCCCACACAGTCAGCAGCGCGATGTACGGCCTGCTGGGGAGTGCTGGAGACCACCAGAACAGTGAAGCAGGGAGTGGATGGCTTCCTGTTTCACCATGTAAATGAACTGCCCAGCGGGTCTGCCCCCCCCCCCAACCTCTGTGCTTCGAAATCGAATTTTGTAAAACTTAGCTCATCACTAATCATAAACATATATATATTTTTATATATTGTCAGTATTTTTCATCAGTATTTCTAAGCCAAAACCAGGAGTGGAACTTCCATATAGAAAAAAAAATACAGTATAACTTGAAGAGCTGCACCTCTTCCATGTGGTGGTTCCACTCCTAGTGTTTTGTATAACATGAAAAAAATTATTCTCAGACAGACTGATCCTGGCAGCGTAAAACTGACTGTACTACTTCCTTAATTGTTCAATAAATTCATAAAAACAATAAATATAACAAAAAGCCTAGCAATTGAGGTAAAGATAATGTTCTAGTAATGTCATGTCGATAAAGAATTTGGAACTAAAGATATTAAAGGGGTTTTCCAGGATTTACATCCTCAGGATAGGTCATCCATATGAGATTGACGGGGTTCGACTCCCAGGACTTCCTCTGATCAGCTGTACGAACAGGCCACAGCACTCCGTGAGCATTAGTTTATGTGATTTCACTAGTGTTGAGCGAATCAAGCCTCAGATCATAGATTCGAAGTCAATTTGTTCAAACACTTCATTTTACTTCTGTACGGAGACGAAATTTGTTTGATCCGAAGTTGCGCAAGACTTCAGTAAATGAATTCGGTATTCAGTTCTACATCTTTGAAAACACTTCAAATTCAGAATATGAAGTCGGGTTTGGTACCAGCTGGTTCCTCGGTACCAAACCCAACTTCAGATTGCTAATTTAAAATGTTTTAAAGATGTAGAACTGAATACTGAATTAATTCACCAAAGTCTAGCGAGACTTCGGGTGAACTGAATTTTGCCTCCGTACAACATCTATGACCCGAAGTTCAATTCGCTCAACACTAGATGTCACGTTTATCGGTCACATGGCCTAGGCGGAGCTAAGTCCCATTCAAGTGATTGGGGCTGAGCTGTAATTCTAAGCCCAGCCACTATAAAACAGACAGGTAAGGCTACTTTCACATTAGCGTTTTCAAATTCCGGTATTGAGTTCCGTTATAGGGGCTCAATACCGGAAAAAAACGCTTCAGTTTTGTCCCCATTCATTGTCAATGGGGACAAAACTGAACTGAAGACAACGGAATGCTCCTGAAAGCATTCCGTTCCGTCTTCAGACCGGAGAACAAACCGCAGCATGCTGCGGTTTGCTCTCCGGTCCAGGCATCCGCACCAAGACGGATCCGGAATGACCCCCAATGCAAGTCAATGGGGACGGATCCGTTTGGTGTGGACACACCAGTAATCCGGATCTGTCCTCCATTGATTTCCAATGGGGGGTCATTCCGGATCCGTCTTACATACATAGATACATACATATATACATACATACATACAAACATACAGACATACATACATACATACTCACATACTCCAGGGACGCCGGCAGCATGTCTTCACGCGCCTCCTGCGCGCAGCTATGACGTTTCCCCACTGCGCCCAGCAGAGGGCGCTGTGGGGAATCGTCATCACTGCGCGCAGGAGGCGCGTGAAGACGTTCTGCCGGCGTCCCTGGAGTATGTAAGTATGTATGTATGTATGTATGTATGTATGTCTGTATGTTTGTATGTATGTCTGTATGTGTGTCTTGTTTCAATGTGTGTCATGTGTGGGGCCGGAGCGCTGCTCCGGCTCCACACATGTATAGCATTAGCACGGATCCGTTGGCACCCTTTAGGTGCCGGATCCGTGCTAACTCTAGTGTGAAAGAAGCCTAATGTACTTGGTGAGCTGTGAGGAGGCAGTAGTGGCTTCCGCAAACAACTGATTTTCAAGGGTGCTGGGAGTCAGACCCTCACCTATCTCATATTGATGACCTATCCTGAGGACCCCTTTAAGAGGTTTAATCACTGTTTCACATGGGCTCACAGTCTGCTGTAGAAACTAAAGCTCCTTGTTTTGCAATGAAACATTTCAATCTCATTGGGTAATCTGCTGCAATGAAAATCTGTGGAATAGGGTATTGCAAAAAGGCATGCTGGGGCAGTAGGTTGACTTTTTATTAACTCTTCTAACCTAGCTGTCGAAAATGTTTTTGTTGCTTCAATGAAATTGAATGTTTTCTTATTTATTTTATGCACTTATATAGTGCTACTATATTCTGCAACGCTTTACAGACATTAGCATCATGCTGTCCCCAGTGGGGCTCACAATCTAAGTTTCCTATCAGTATGTCTTTGGAGTGTGGGAGGAAACCGGAGAACCTGGAGGAAACCCACGCAAACATGGGGAGAACATACAAACTCCATGCAGATGTTCCTGCAAATAAAGTAGCTCCGGTATTGTTCCACCCAGTGGAATTTATAAGACGCACAGTATGACCTTGTCTAAAACATTCCACAGATTTTTATTTTTTTTCACACTCTTTGAGGTTACTGTAAGTCATTTCCTCGCAGGTAGGATCTGAACTTACTCTGAATCACAAGAGACAAATGAAGCTGAGGGAACACTATTATAAGGCTTCCTTCACACATCCTTTACTGTTGAGTTTTTTCTTAGGATGTAAAAAAAAAGTCATACTTTTCATGTGGTTTTACAAGCTTTATTGGGGAGTTTTGTTTAATATGTGTTACTTTTAAGTGTTTTTTGTGTAAGAGGGTACTGGAAACATACATAAAAAGCTCTGTATACATTTTTTAACATGATATGTTATACTATATCATAATCTATGCTTCTTGTATTCTAATGGTCCAGCCTCCAGCAATCTTTCATGTCACTGTTGGAAGTAACCCTGAGAACCTCCTCCTGGTAGGATGGTGATGATTTGCATATCTCTCACAACATAAGGAGACTCCAGGCTGCCAATAGCAGTTCATGACTCCTCCTGCTAGTGAAAACCCTTTTTTTCCATTCAATGCACTGTAGTTACTGAAACATTAATCAAAGTTGAATAAAAGCCTGCATAGAGTTAGGCACCAAGACATAGTAGGGTATTATTATTTTATTTTTGACAAAGGTTTTGAAAACCATGAGAAGTGGAGAAGCCCTTGCACTGCTTATATGCATGAACTGTCTGTTGGCTTGTTGCTACAAAGTCTTAGCCACTACTGAGTCACCTACTACTACAAGTAAGTCTTACTACTTATCTCTTTACTCTTTGCTACTCGGGTGGATTACACGTTAAAGGATTATTAGTCTTTTCTTTATCTGAGAATCACTAAATGTATAGTTAATATTACAAATATTGCTAATATTACATTAACCTATATTCTGTTTGCATGTATGAGAAGTTTCTTTGGGCACTTTACTATGCAACTGTATAGCCTTAATTCCACTCTATACTAGCAGGATGAATGACCGTACTGCATTGCTATTTCTAGCTTGAAAAAGCAAGGAATGTGCACAAATTCTTGGCACACGGATGCCGGCATATGGAGCTCACAGAAAAAATGTACTTTGCACCCATTACTGAGTATATCCTAAGAAACTGTGATGTGTGCTGCAGTGTTTCCTCGCATACTCATTTAGTAATGACTTGAGGAAAGTTTATCATGCGTTTAGGTTTTTATTAACACACAGCAGATTTGTATAAAAAAAGTTCTGCAACCGTCCTGTTTATCTAAATGAGGTTTGCAGAAATCCATGCACATGTTGCAGAATCAACCCCATTTAGATGTATGGAATGGATTTTTCAGTCAAACCAATCTGCCATGTATGAACATGCTCTCATGCAGTTCTCATCACTCATGCTGAAAAAAGACTTGAGGTATTTATTATTTGTTACTACTACTACTACTTCTACTACTACTACTAATAATAATAATAATCATTTATAGTGCCAATGAGGCAAACAAAAGACATAAAAAGGCAAAATAAACTTAAACATGAGACAATGAAGCAAAGTTTATAATAAAGTGTATAATACATAAGTGATTTTTACACATACTGAATGCTTCTTTTTTAAGTAACCCTTTGTGCTCAATCATATTTGTAAAGCTGCTGTTTTTGTCTGCATCCCACAGTTTTGTTTCACTCCGTTCAGACTAATTACAATAATTCCCATGATAATCCCCCTTATCAGGAAACACAACAGGAGTTTAGGAGGAATAGCTGTTTAAATGACAGGCGGAAAAAAAAAAAGGAATTTGACCGATGGTTACCTTCCTCCAACTCAGTCTTGAAATGCTTTTAACCCAATCCAAGGTCATTGTGACTCCACCCAGCCACACACCCCCTCTACCGACTACCTGATTGGCTCATGGAGAAAGGCATGAGTGGGCTAGTCCAAGAATCTCCTATCCCTGCTGCTCTTGGCAGCTATTGTCATGTGAGCAACTGTTACAGAGCTGTTCCCTGTGCTGCAGCCCGTGTTCTGCTCATTTCCTCCAGCAGCTTGCTCACATTCATGTTTTGAGGCCATATCTGTTTCTAGGCGTGATTCATTGGCAATCATTTCACTTGTAGTCTATTGTAATATATGGGAACAGTGACCAGAATGAAGATAGTATATTTAATTTACAGTAGCTAAAGTCACGTTAGGTTTACAGCAGCTGATTTAGGCTTGGTTCACATCTGCTTCGGAGGCTCTGTCGCACATTTGATGGTAAAAATAGTACATGTAGCTCTATTCTTCACATCAAAATGATACATAGTTTGATAAAGCCCGGAAGACCCTGTTATAAATCAGTGGGGTCTGTCAGGCATGGGTGGGATCCATCATAAATGTAAACCGTAATGCAGATGTGAGCAGAACCATTCAATAAAGCCAATGAAAAAAAACCACATATAGAAATAAATCTGTGTGCCTGTTGCAGATAAATACCGACAAAAGGATGCTTGTAAATGTAGCTGAACTGCATGTACATAGAAAATCTGAACATACCCTGTAACTGTAATATAAGTGATAAATAAAACATTGAAACTAATCAAGACATGTATTTTAAAGCAATTAAATAAGCAAACATTTATACTCACTGAAGAGTACTTGATTTAATTTACGTTCTCCAGGGAGTAAATAGAATAAACTGTCACAAATTAAGGTGGAGTTCCATGTGCAGATTGTTGGGAATGAACGTTCCTGGGAACGCTTGTTCCTGACTAAAGGTGTCGCAGTCACCTGATGAAGGAGCGAAATGCTCGTTCATCGGGTGATACTGTCGTTTGTACAGGCACATCAATTATAATTTCTGGCCAGCAGATTGTGCAGTCTAAACAGCGATCTGCCAACCAGAAACAGTGCCGCTGTATGAGGATGAGGGAACACAATAGCGATCCCTTGCCCTCATACAATGGAGGTGATCACTGCATGTAAATGCAGCGGTATTCTCGACTGAATGAGCAGATGACTATCGGGAAGGAACGCTGATGCTGCTTGACGTGTGTAAATGCTTTTGGATGCTTTTGGAACCTAATCTCAATATTATGGGGACCAGAAATTCAAACAGGACCTCTTGGGGCCCTTGAGGGCAAACAATGATTTTTGGCACTCTACAAGAGTTTGCTCATTTGTAAGGCGATCAGTAGCATTTTTACATGAGGCAATAATTGGGAACCATCATTCCCAATCATTGGCCCATGTAAAATGGACCTAAGTCTCATATACTCAGCAAAGTCATGTGCATCACATGGCGACCACAATATGAAGCTGTAAGAACTGTATCTCAGTATGTCAAGGCATTGTCCAGAAGACTTTTAATTGACATGCAGATGAACATGCCCCACTTTTTCCTCTCATAGATTCTGTATGAATCTGCAAGAAATCATTGGCATACAGGGATACGGTATGGGCCATGTTTCCATACTATGGATCTGTTATAAAGCCTTGTACATTAGTACTTACTCTAGGAATATACAGTGTTCAAGAACAACTTCAGCAGTGTTTTGTACCAGTAATAATTGCTTGTGTACTGTAGATAATGCTTTCATCTGTTTGATCGCACACTTATGAAACTGCAGCAAGCAGTGGATATGGAGGTAAACGTGGTTTAAGAGCATTTCATTTCTAAAATGACTAAATACATTCCTTGCATGTCTGATTTGATGCAAAACCGATTCCAAACTTTGCAACAGGTAAGACCCGTCATACTGTATCCTGTGTCCCTTAATTTTGGACACAACACAGTTAATTTAATACGATCAATCTTGATCAGATTTGACCAAACTCTGGTAACGGCTGAGGTCAGATCATTATCTCTCTGACCTGCAATTATTTGATGTATTTCATAACAGGAATTAGGTTTTGCAGATTGCATAACTATCCGTTTGAATATTAACACACCACATGCATACGCATATGTACAGCATGCAGAGCGGCAGGTTCTGTTTGATCTACCTGATATTTGCAAAAGCTCTGTAATGACCCAAAATTCCTTAACATATTTTTAAATTATTTTCAATCGACCATTTCATTTTAGATCATTAAGAATTAGGGAATAAGGGAAATCAATCTGTCTGTATAGCTATATAATCAGCAAAGGTTCCTTAAAAAACTCTCTTTCAAGGGTCTCCCCAAATAACCTGAAAAGGGGGAAAAAGGGATGAGGCGCACGAATGCGCAACTTAATTTCCTGAGTTGCCTCGTCATCCTCCCGCGCTGGAGAAAGGGGCGGAACTACCAGGGAGGAGTCTGCATCGCTGAATTGAATTCGTACGCAACAGCGTATAGAGTAACTACCAGGGAAAAGTCTGCATCGCTGAATTGAATTCGTACGCGACAGCGTATAGAGTAACTAAATTATACGTAGAATAGCGTATAATTTATAGGACACACTTCGTAGTGAATGAGTACAAAAGCGAAGCGAATCACCTAATATTCTGATTCGCTTCGCAGCTGAAAAATCCCAAGATTCGATACGAATCTATGAAGCGGCGAATAGATTCGCTCATCTCTAGTGATATTAGACTCTATTGGGGTCATTTATAAAGTAGAACTGGCTTATTTGCCCATAGCAACCAATCAGATCCCACCTTTCATTTTTTAAAGGTGGAATCTGGTTGCTATGGACAACTAAACCAGTTACACGACTTTACACGACTTTGATTAATGACCCCATATATTTGACTACACTACAGACACAATTTGTGCAAACATTTTCACACCTTACAAATCTTACAGTCTATAGTTTATAGTCTTATTGAAGGAAGCTTTCATTTACTAGGGAGGGTGAGAGGTCAAATAGAGTACTAATAAACCTTGTGTTACAGGCCACACATTAGCACTTGAGAAGTAGAAGTAGTTTATTGGCTCTTTCGATGTTACAGCTGCTTGTCCCTGTTGAGTTCCAGAAGTCAGCAGCTAAATCCTAGGCAGATTTGCTTCACTTGTAAGATGGCATGTTTATGGACTATGATATTGTGCCACTAGGAATGAAAGCTCTTTCCCTGTTCTCACAGTATTCATGTGCTAATGTTTGCCAGTTCTTAGACAGTGTCAACAACACTTGATGAACGGGACCATTCCACTGCTAGTTCTTGGAAAGTAAGCATCAGGAGCATTAGCTCTGCCAAGATAAATGCTGAGAGTGAGTTTATCTCCGAAGACCATTCCACTCTCTGTAAACTATGCACAATTCATGTATGGAAATAAAAGAAAAACTGGAAAGGAACAGGGGCTGGCCATGGACCCTAAGGGGCACATCCCAGGGGGGCTATGTCCGTGGGCCACTTTCAGTTCCCAGTCCACCTCTGGAAAGGAATGTTAAAACTGTGAAAATTGAGGGTAACCAGGGAACATCAACAGTGGGTTTATAACAAATTAATATTGTAAGCCTTATTAACCTGCCTAAAACATAGAATGCATTCTGTTGCTAGTCGAGGTCTACAGGTACGTGGAGGATTGTTGCCTGCTTTTTGTGCAGTGACCACAACAAAATACCTCACTGCAGATCCGTGTTGTAGCAACAGTATGAGCTTTTTCTTATCCCATAGCAGACAGAAATTTCCACAGCAAACAATGGAAACTAAATGTGACAAACACGATGTGACACTTCAGATGGTATTCCATGACAATTAGTGCTCGCTGTGATTCCTTAGAGATGCTGTATCACAAATAGGCTGCATAAATTGAACTGACTTCCTATGTGACACTGTCTGTTTACCAGTAAATAATATAACTCAATTTCACAGGAGCCTAATATGGGTGAATGTCCGCTGCCACTTTGTGGCCAAACGTTCTAGTCTTTCTGCTTGTCTAATGACATGACCTAAAAGCATCATAAGGGTCTAAGAAGCTGTTAGTTGGGGTAATTAGACATGCGATGGGGCCAGGACATATGGCTGAAATACAGATGTAGAAATGTACTCATATTGTCTAAACAATCAGTTGCCATTCAGTAATTTATTAGTTAAATCTGTTTCTGGAAAAGCTGGGTGACATCCAAAATGGCTGTCATTACCACTTCAAACGGGTGATGTCACTAAACTACCACAGACATGTGAATGGCAAATCTGTCTTATTCTTCTACTAGAACTTCCACTAACTTATACAGTACCTTGCAAAAGTATTCGGCCACCTGGGACCTTTCAACCTTTTGCCACATTTCAGGCTTCAAACAAAAAGATATAACATTTTAAATTTTTGGTGAAGAATCAACAACAAGTGGGTCACAATTGTGAAGTGGAATGACATTTATTGGATCATTTAAACTTTTTTTGTAATAATATAACTGAAAAGTTGGGCGTGCAAAATTATTCTGAAAACTGCTGTTCACAAACGCTCTCCATCCAACCTCAAAGAGCTCGAGCTGTTTTGCAAGGAAGAATGGGCAAGAATTTCAGTCTCTAGATGTGCAAAACTGATAGAGACATACCCCAAGCGATTTGCAGCTGTAATCGCAGCAAAAGGTGGCGCAACAAAGTATTAATGCAAGGGGGGCCGAATAATTTTGCACGCCCCACTTTTCAGTTTTATTATTACAAAAAAAGTTTGAAATGATCCAATAAATTTCGTTCCACTTCACAATTGTGACCCACTTGTTGTTGATTCTTCATCAAAAATTTCAAATGTTATATCTTTTTGTTTGAAGCCTGAAATGTGGCAAAAGGTTGAAAAGTTCCAGGGGGCCAAATACTTTCGCAAGGCACTGTAAATCTGGACAGAAAGCTGGATTAGCTGTAATAGAGCCCATATAAGATGTCACTCAGCTTTCCCAGAAACAGAAATGACTAGACGAGGGGATTAGATGAGGGGATGTGGCGATGACTGATGATAATCTTTCATGGAGTCATGAAGATTTGTCTGATCCATGGAAAAGATCCTCATTTGATCGCTACACGCTAGTACATGTGACGATAATTGCTAAATTTCAAACAATTACCCGAAAATTGAAAAAATAATTGCTCCATTTAATAGGCCCTTTGGTGTCCCTATCTACGTATAAAGGACTTTATGACTTCAGAGAGATCACTACTGAGTAAAATGCACACATACTTCTAACCGGTTAACCCTTTAAGTGATATTACAGCCATGAGGTGATCACCTTATCCCTCTTATATCCCAAGTTACTCATTAGCATTCTATGGTTTACCCTGTCCTGGGGATATGCTTGACTGCTCCAGCCAGATCAGCATTATAGAGGTTAAATGGAGATGCATGTGCTCATTGCATGCACTGGATGTGAGCTGCTGAATCAGCTCATGGAAGTTCACAAGGGTCGAGAGATAAGAACAGCAATTTCCACAAAATGAAGAAACTTTGCCGGTGGTTCATATATACCAGTGAAGCTAAAATCATATGTACATGACATGTTACGACTGATTTTAATAATTACAATCTCATTTTTTTAGGTATTACCCATTTATACATGACTTTATGGGTGGTATGGCAGTAAGAATGTAGAGGTAGAAGATTATCTGGGACCTGGTGCCTTGGTGAACACAAAGCCTGCTTTGTATCATAAGACACCAGCATATAGCACATTTTAGGTGCCTCAATACAGATTTGGCATTGGTATACCTCTAAGGACTGTTTTTCACAGGCAGAAGATGAGGCCAATTATCAGGAGTGAACATTTGTATGAATTGTTGTTCCAGATAATTGGCCGATGTAAATGTTTCACTGATCACCCAACAAATGCTCGTATGGCACATAAAATCTTTGTTTCTTGACAGCACATCTCCCTTTGTAAACAGGACCCATGCTGCTGACAATATACAAGCAATCATGAAAAGAATAGTTTCACATTAAACCAGTGCCAATTGACTTGTATATCATCGATCAGCACTCGTTATTGGCCTGGCCCATGTAACAGGACCTCAAGTGTACGTCTGTGTGGAAATGTTTACAGACAGGGCAAACAAAGAACCTCTGTGTTGGAAAGTCTTGACTTTTTTCAAGCAAAACACAGTAAGTTAATTATCCAGGATGTCCTGTCATATGTAGGTATAATCTGAAAGCCACCCGTCAACAGTGACTAAGCCCATTTTCACACAGAAGTATTTTGGTTGATATTTTGCAAATTTGTCTGTTATACTGTAGGATCTAATCTTTTAAATACTTAAGAAAAATACTAACCAAAATGCAGTGAAAGTGACCTTAACTATATATGGTCAGTGTATAAAGAGCCTAGAACATATATAAAACATTTGTTATGGTGGATTTACACTGCACAATTGTCAGCAATATCGGGAATAAACATTACTATTAGTACTGCTGGCAATAAAGCCTATGGACTGAGCTGTCTGCTCATATACAGGAAAAATAAGTTCTTAGGGGGTTTTGTAAGGCAGAACTAGGTGCCAGTAAACAACTGGGTGACAGCCTCTAATTCCCTCAAAACTTTCTGTGATCAAATTCCCTAAAATATACCCAATTATATCTTCTTAGTCTCTCTCTATACTCTGATTATAGTGTCCCTATCACGCTACATTAGTTGCTTGTGTATGTAATTGTTTTTTTTTAGACACTGCCACATCGTTCCATGTCAGAAGCAGAAAACATAATGGCATTCTATGATGTTGTCAGCAAAGGACCTTCCTAATTCTGCCCCTGATTGGCTAATCCTGGCTGTCTCTCTGTCTCTGAGCAAATCAGGGCAAGCCCTATCACCCATCCTCTCAGTGTCATGTGATCCTCCTTCTTCTTCCTCCCTCATGGTTGTCCCTGTTAATATTAATAGTAAAATGGCGCTGGGCTCTGTTTTTAAGCAATTCATCTGAAACGAATAAAAAACTTTGTACAGTATTCATTTGGTGGATAATATTTTGTGAAATTTGTAACAAATCTAATTATTTTAGACTCAATTAGCTCATCTCTAGACTGTAGGTACATCTACCAATGAGTTATCCTGGTGCACAAAAGATACCATGCTTATACATTTATAGGCAGCTATAAAATAGGATATGTATGTAGTATTTTTCTAGATAAGAATTATACAGATATGCTGGATAGTGATATATGACACATTCACACATTTGCTTATTTCACAGCAGTCACTTCTCCTTGGAAGAAAACTGATTTCAATGAAATTGAGAGCAAATTTTCCCTTCGGACTCCAGAAGAACCAGATGAGGACACCTGTTATCTAGTACCTGGCCAAGAGCAAACTGTTGAAAACTGCCATTTCAACCAGACGAGCAAAACCTTTGTAGTAATCCATGGATGGACGGTAAGTGCCTAGGGGATGAACATGCTTACAAAATTTTAATGGTACATCCAATTTGTGAACCATGCATGTCTAACTGTCTTTCAGCAAATGACTGAATCCATGTGTTCCAAACATGACAGCATATATCATGGAACACATAGATATATTGGAAAGCAAGTACCTATACTGTATATTGCAGCCTGAACATCTTTTGCTTGCAGAATTTAAGCAGAATGTAGCGCTTCTGCTACCGACAGTGCCTTGCGAAAGTATTCGCCCCCTGGAACTTTTCAACCTTTTGCCACATTTCAGGCTTGAAACAAAAAGATATAACATTTTAAATTTTTGGTGAAGAATAAACAACAAGTGGGTCACAATTGTGAAGTGGAACGAAATGTATTGGATCATTTAAACTTTTTTTGTAACAATAAAACTGAAAAGTGGGGCGTGCAAAATTATTCGTCCCCCTTGCATTAATACTTTGTTGCGCCACCTTTTGCTGCGATTACAGCTGCAAGTCGCTTGGGGTATGTGTCTATCAGTTTTGCACATGTAGAGACTGAAATTCTTGCCCATTCTTCCTTGCAAAACAGCTCGAGCTCTTTGAGGTTGGATGAAGAGCGTTTGTGAACAACAGTTTTCAGCTCTTTCCACATATTCTCAATTGGATTCAGGTCTGGACTTTGACTTGACCATTCTAAGACCTGGATACATTTATTTTTGAACCATTCCATTGTAGATTTTGCTTTATGTTTGGGATCATTGTCTTGTTGGAAGATAAATCTCTGTCCTAGTCTCAGGTCTTTTGCAGACTCCAACAGGTTTTCATCCAGAATGGTCCAGTATTTGGCTCCATCCATCTTCCCATCAATTTTAACCATCTTCCCTGTCCCGGCTGATGAAAAGCAGGCCCAAACCATGATGCTGCCACCACCATGTTTGACAGTGGGGATGGTGTGTTCAGGGTGATGAGCTGTGTTGCTTTTACTCCAAACATATCGTTTTGCATTGTTTCCAAAAGGTTTGATTTTGGTTTCATCTGACCAGAGCACCTTCTTCCACATGTTTGGTGTGTCTCCCAGGTGGCTTGTGGCAAACTGTAAACAAGACTTTTTATGGATATCTTCTTGCCACTCTTCCATAAAGGCCAGATTTGTGAAGTGTTCGACTGATTGTTGTCCTATGGACAGACTCTCCCACCTCAGCTGTAGATCTCTGCATCTCTGATCAGTCTTCTCCTTGTTTGAGATGAAAGTTTAGAGGGACGGCCGGGTCTTGGTAAATTTGCAGTGGTCTGATACTCCTTCCATTTCAATATGATCGCTTGCACAGTGCTTCTTGGGATGTTTAAAGCTTGGGAAATCTTTTGGTATCCAAATCCGGCTTTAAACTTCTCCACAACAGTATCACGGACCTGCCTGGTATGTTCCTTGGTCTTCATGATGCTCTCTGTGCTTTAAACAGAACCCTGAGACTATCACAGAGCAGGTGCATTTATATGGAGACTTGATTACACACAGGTGGATTCTATTTATCTTCATCAGTCATTTAGGACAACATTGGATCATTCAGAGATCCTCAATGAACTTCTGGAGGGAGTTTTCTGAACTGAAAGTAAATGGGCCGAATAATTTTGCACGCCCCACTTTTCAGTTTTATTATTACAAAAAAAATTTTAATGATCCAATAAATTTTGTTCCACTTCATAATTGTGACCCACTTGTTGTTGATTCTTCACCAAAAATTTAAAATGTTATATCTTTTTGTTTGAAGCCTGAAATGTGGCAAAAGGTTGAAAAGTTCCAGGGGGGGCGAATACTTTCGCAAGGCACTGTACAAATAGCACAGGGACAGCAACCTCAACACTCTAGCTGACCTGAAACTACAAGTTCCAGCATGCTCCATTCACTTCTATAAGAGATACAAGAACAGCCAAGCAAGTGTGCACGCTGGGAGTTGTAGTTTCACAGCAGCTGGAGTGCCAAAGGTTGCTAACCCCTTCTATAGGACCTTTTTCTGTTTCTTCATACACTGATAACTAACAGTATTAAAATATCATGTGACTAGCTTATAAGAAATTTGCCCTTGCGAGACTTGGGGTGCATTGACGATGTGGCATTCTTGGAACGCCACCTAATGTACGCTCATTTCCGGAATTCACAGACTCCTGGCAATCATGCCATAAGCAGTGTGTAATGAATTTTCTTGCTGCAGCAGCTCCACTGGGAGCAACGTGGCTGGTACTGTTATAGCCTCATATAGCAACGTGAATTATACCAGGTATTATCTTAATTTACTTTATTTGGTAGGCAACGTATCTGCCATTTCAATTTATCTGTATTTCCCAAGTAAAATTACCCTGGAGAGCACACATTTCATTTACATAAGGTAAAAAGGTTAATGCTACTCTTGCTTGGCCAAAATGTATTGGAGGAACTTATCATTAAAGAAATGTTTAGGTAATTTCTGTGTCGTACTTCTTTTCAATAGTGCAAGTTCTGTCCAGAATTAGGATATTGATAAATAGCCCTCAGTATAAATCATTAATATCTGATTGTGTGGGTCACCCCCATTGATCAGCCGTTTGAAGAGGATGCAGTGCTCTGGTGAGAGCAGCGGCTTCTTTCTAGGCAAGTGATATCATGTTCATCCGTAACATGGTGAATAGACCTGGGTAGCAATACCAAGAATAGCCACTATACAGTGTATGGTGGTGTGCTTAATAAGCTCTGAACAGGCTACAGCACTTCAAACAGCTGACTGGCAGGAGTGCCGGGTGTCAGACACCCACGACCAGATATCAATGACATATCCTGAGGATAGGTCATCAATGTTCTACTTTCTTATAACCACTTTAAGCCCTACCCCTGGGTTCACCCCAAAATGCCCAGGAAACTTTCAAAAACCACCCACTTTGAAGTAAATTTGCACAAACCCCGCCCATTCTCTCCCCCTTTATGGTCATTCTCCCTTGCTTTTCTGGGACTACTGATAACCAATCACAATGCAGCTTTCATATTTACATAGCATTTCAAGGTATTTATTTTACTCACTTATATAGTGCTGACATATTCCACAGCGCTTTACAGACATTAGCATCACTTGGTGTCTAGCCTTATCTTCTGTCTAAATTGAAAATTGTCTAAATTTGCTATTTATAGAATAGACAACCTGCCTGCATAAGTAGCAGCCTTTTATTGTTATGTATGCCTATGTATGATATATAAATTACTGCAACTTTCATACTCCTCACCGCTAAAAAATACTCCTCAAAAACACTAAGAGAAGCAATTTTACTTTTCCAAAAAAATGTAGTTCGACTTCTGAAAGGAACCTATTAGACTGCTTGGTGATATTTTCTCCTCACATTATAGTATCATTATGGCCCTTTTACATGGCCTGCAGAAGGAGTCAATTATTGGCAATGAACTTTTCCAATAATTGGCCATTGTAAATGTGATTGCAACAAATCTCCCTGTGTAAACCAGGATGTGCTTCTGTCAAATAATGAAACCATTGGGGTCATTTATCAAAGTGGTGTAAATTAGAACTGGCTTAGTTGCCCATAGCAACTAATCAGATTCCTCCATTCATTTTTGACAGTTCCTTTGGAAAATGAAAGGTAAAATCTGATTGGTTTGATAAATGACCCCACATGTTTGTACAAACAATCATAACTACTTTTCAGCCCCAGACATCCATTGCTGCATGGAAATTCCTATGAACATTGGTTCCTGAGCATGTGTAAAAGGGCTTTACTCTTACTCCATACCAGCACGATCCATTGCCTTTATCAGGGAGATTTGTAGCCAGTTTCCTGGCTGAAGGATTTATTACTCCTGATAAGGTGATATAGTTTATGACATGACACTAGTACGTCCCTCCACTTTCTTTTATGTGTAGTATTTGTTTGCCTGTAATTTAATTTTTAAGCTCTAAATCCTTTTCTAAAGAAACATGTTGTTTAAAGTTTCTGACGGTCACTCAGGAGGTTTATCCGCAATGTCACACAGCCAGTGGGGTCAGTAATGGAATTGCTCTGTAACATTCATGCCTGGGAAAAAGAACAGTCTGGAAATTTTCGTAGAGAACTTGGCCCTGAGCCTTCTAATTCTCGGAAACAATTCTAGTTATATAACAGATCCATATTCAGCTCGCATGTGCTTCTCATTCTAGCAGATGATGTGATTCTTCAGTACCACTGTTACAAATGTAATTCCAAGTTATTCTCAAAAGGACGGTAATGTTTAAGCAACAAAGATACAATAAAAAACAAATATAAAGAACAAAACACATGCATATACGGGGAGAAGCAGCCTTTATACTTTTCACTAAGCATGTGTCATTTCATAGGACAACAGGAAGCAGATGGCTTTGGCTACGCAAACATGACCTACAAATGTTTTAGTGACATCCATTACACAGGACATTTTACCTGCCATAGCAGTGACAGCTGTTGCTACAAAATTGCTTCCACAAATCATCAGGCAATAAAGAATACCCTCTAAGGGGAGATCCTTGACATGGCATTAACTATAACCCTACATTATAGTTAAAGGGGATTTAATGAATTCTTAACTGATTAATGTACAGTCTGAATGTTATGTTATCAGCCTTTGATATTCCTTTTTGGCCCTCACTAATCAGCCATGTTACAATTAAAATAAAAATAGTAGTGCAATATAATTATTTAGTGGCCCCATAATTCAGAAGTGTGTATGTACAATATAGTAAGATTGGATTTGTTGTATAGACCAAGCAAGAGCAGTAGTGTACTACTAGGGGAATAGTATCTAATCTTAGTCGCCTCAGATTAATAATGCTGTTCTTCATGGTAGACTTTGCTATCTTATCAAAGGCTACCAGCTTAACGAATATATTATGGTATAATAAAACACTAAACTAATGTCAAAGGCAAATGTACCACTAAGTAGATATCAGCGTAGGAGTCATATATAATCTAGAACACTTACAATTTATTATGTAGGTACTAAAGCTAAATTGCTACATACCTATGGTGATCAGCATAAGGTCTCATGCACATAAACTTAATTTTTTTGTGTCCCTTCTGGTTTTTTTTGCAGCCCATATGCGGAACTATTCACTTCAATGGGGCAGAGAAAACAGAAATGACATTGTGTGCATTCTGTGTCCATATGTCCGCATGCCTGTTCCAAAAAAAAAAAAAAAAATTGTCCTATTACAGTCCACATCACTAACCAGGATAGGACAGTTCTATTAGGGGCCAGCCATTCCATTCTGCAAATTGTGTAATGTACACTACTTATATCCATGTTTAGCAGATCCACAAAATTCTCCTGACATGCTTATTTTTAATAACGACTCGCATTCCCCATGTATTAACCACTCTGGAGAATCTATTCTTATGATTTTATGTTGTAACATTCCTTTATTATTCCTGCTAGACGTTAAATGCATTACCAGCAGTTAGCAATAAAGTTCCAGATGAATGTTGCCAGTTGGGGGGTGTGTCTGACTCTGGCAGCACTGATTGGATATGATCAGGCTATGCGGAGACACACCCTCAACTGGTAACATCCATCTGGACCTTCAGTGCAAACTTCTATTAATTGATTCATAACATCTATCAGGAATAATAAATGAATGACACATCATAGAGTCGTAAGAATAAATGCTCCAAAATTGTTATCACATGGAGAATGCAAGTAGTCACTAAATTACTGTAGATATGTTGACAGGTTACAGGTCCTCTTTAAGTATATGACTGTCCATGTATTACATTTGTGGACCAGGTCCACCAGAGGAGGTCTCTGTTCTTATATCCTTAGGCTAGCTTCAGATTTGCGGCTGTGTTCTCCAACCGGTTGTTCCAGCGTAGAACAGCCTGCGAGTTCTCCAGATCTGGAATTATTGGATAATGCTGCCTGGCCACTGGACTCTATTGACTATAATAGGATATGGTAGAGATCCAGCTACCTTCACACAACAGTTTTTGTCCGCCCAGTTCCTGGAATTCTATGCCGGGTCAGCCTGCCAGAAAGGACACCTCCAGGTGTGAAACTAGCTCTATGCTCTAATAGGGCACATGGATATGTGCTATCTTCATGAGACAATCCCTTTATATTTTATGACATATACACAGTAAATGTATAATATTTAAGATATATAGTTGCAACAAACTTTCACTTCACCTTTTCTTTGGCATATTGTTGTGTTAAGCATTAGTTTAATGTTTGCTACAGTTGTACTTATCTCAGATACTACATACATAGTTATACATATTATTAATAATGTTTCATATTCCTTCTCATATAGGTAACTGGTATGTACGAAAGCTGGGTTCCCAAGTTAGTAGATGCCTTATATAAAAGAGAACCACACTCAAATGTGATTGTTGTAGACTGGCTGCAACGAGCCCAACAACACTATCCAGTGTCAGCTGGTTATACTCAACTGGTGGGACAGGATGTTGCAAGCTTCATAGACTGGATTGAGGTACGTAAACAAAAATGTTATAACATAAGGCTGCTTCCACAGGACTGTATGTAATCCATGACATGGGGTCCACATGGACTACATTTCACAGAGTACACACGACCATGTGAAAGCAACTTGTCATTGGTCCACATTTTCTAGTAGTTAAATGTGCCAGAATGATCACAGTGGTTCAGGGTGTATGATAAATCTTGGGCATCTACAAAAGTTTATGAGAACTTTTAGTTGTCCTATTTTCTTTTAGATTCTTAAACCAGAAATGTTAGCGCATTTTGGAGATGAGTCACATTTCAACTTTGTCTCATTAATTGCTAAGCCATGCCCTCTTTTGAACATGAATTTTGGCGCATTTTAAAAATGCGCCAAAATTCTACACAAAAAGGAGCAGATTCAATAGTGAATCTGGTCCATTTAGTCTTTAGGAACTGGAAAAAAAGGTGTATGAGTGACAAACAGAAGGCAACAATGAAGGGCAGATCATGTATTTAGAACCTAAACATAAAATATACCAGAATTAGGTTAATATTTAATTATTTTTCAAATGCATGATCTGCTAATATAGTCAAGACTTGTTATGATATTGCATTTTCAAAACTTTACAATACAATTGGTAAGATTAGTTGTATTATGTTTTATCATGATTTAAAGTGTATTATCTTATTATTTTTTCCCAATAGGAACAGTTTGGATATCCTTTGGATAACATTCATATTTTAGGATACAGTCTTGGCGCTCATGCAGCAGGTGTTGCTGGTAGTTTGACAACTAACAAAGTCAACAGGATAACAGGTAAGAGCGGGTAGGAGGACAATTTGACATTTACATTTACGCTTATTCAGCCAACAGATACACTCAGCTCAGCCAGGCATACATGTGTTCTCAGTGAGGACAGAGGAGTAAACTGCTACCAGACAGTTCTGGTGATATCTCCTCTGAGAACAGGAAGGTAATGACATTTCACATGCCCAATCCTTCTTTTCCCAAAATCAACAGTTTCAGGGAAAGTCATCACCCCTCATCCACATAAGATAATCAACCTGCTTTACACTTAAGTGTATGGGCACCTTTTATTCTTATTCGGAGATAATGAATGGCTATGACTTTGAATTTAAGATATGAGGCTAATCATAAGCCAAAAACAATAAGCCAAGTTTTGACTTGAGTTTGGACCTACCAAGGTCTAAGAGAGGGTGAGTTCAATCTTGAAGGTGAAGAAAATCCAGCAGCTCCAGAGTATTTAATTTTACATGAAGTAGGGCTATAGGAGGTAGATATGACATGTTTCTCTTTTTCAGTACAGAACAATTTAAAATGTACCTGTACTGTAGCACAACTTTTGATATGACATAGTGACATATCAAACATTTTGATCAGTGGGGGTCCGAGTGCTGAGACCCCACCAAACACTAGAATGGGGAGAAAGAAGTGCTGACACAGAGCATTCTCTCTCTTCACTGTAGGAAACAGACTGGAGAAAGGCTCATAGACTTTCTACTGAGCGCATCTTCAGCAGAGAAGAGAGTGGGTGCTCTGTGTAAGTGCTTTTTTCCCCCAACAAAACATAGAGATATAAAAAAGTCAGTGTCCCATATCTTACTATATACTGTATCACTTGATGGTTTAAGGTTTCCTGAGCTCATTATGTGTTTCCATGCAGGCTTGGACCCAGCTGGTCCCACCTTTGAATATGCAGAGATATCTGTTACTTTATCTCCTGATGATGCAGAGTTTGTAGATGTTGTACACACCTACAGCGTAGGAACTCCAGACCGCAGTATTGGTATTCAAAGGCCAGTTGGACATATTGACATTTATCCTAATGGCGGAAGTTTTCAACCAGGATGCAGCATTGGAGATACCATACGGCTTATAGCAGAAAATGGAATTCGTGGAATTATAGGTAAAATATGAACCATTAATTTTAATAGTTCAAGGATGGTCTCAGGAATTGACTGTGTTCCTTCTTAGCCTATTTTATTCCATATGCTCTTTTGTAATTAAAAATATATGAACATTTTTCCAAAAAAGAGTTTAAAGGAACAAATTCCAATGGTGTATTAACTGTACTTTTAAACTTATACATAATGTGATTAAAACCCGTAGTGTGTAATAGTAGAATAAGCAATATTCTTATTTTTAAAGACATGGACCAGATTGTGAAATGCTCCCATGAACGCGCCATCCACCTCTTCATTGACTCTTTACTTCATGAAGAGAAGCCAAGCATGGCCTATCGCTGCAATTCAAAGGAAGCTTTTGATAGAGGACTTTGTCTAAGCTGCCGTAAGAACCGCTGCAATACTTTGGGCTACAAAGTCAACAAGGTCCGAGGAAAGAGAAGTGTAAAGATGTACTTGAAAACAAATGCCCAGATGCCATTTAAAGGTAATAATATGAATATAACACATTAATAACTACTTCTAAGGCATCTATTGTGCTGATATTTGAGTGAACCTATAAATTCATTGACAACCAAGTGCTCATTAATAGGAATATCACAAATCGCTTCACTTATTCTTAAAACAATGTATTCAGCCTAGAACATAAGTTTACAATTTATGAATGATTCAATAACAATGTAACCCAGTGCATTAGTAACACAGACTATGGTTGATAAAAGCTGTTTCAGTTCATATGTAAGTTCGTTTTTTTCTTTTTGTGATTTTGTAGTATTTCACTATCAAGTAAAAGTGCACTTTTTTGCAAAGAGAAACTTCACTGTTACCAACCAACCATTCTTGGTTTCTCTGTATGGAACAAAGGGAGAAAGTGAAAACCGACCTCTCACTTTGTAAGTATTATGTAATATGTTGTATTTATACAACTGTAAAATGTCTGTCTGAATAGATTGTAATTAAAGTTTTCAATTTGTCATGTACATTATAGTAAGGAGAAGCTATATGGGAACCTGTGGTACCATAAAACATGATGTAGACCCAAAATAACACGTTTTGCAGAAAGTTTATGGAAATATAGGGGGTCCTTTATTTAACATAAAAACACCACAAAGGTCCTTGGTGCCGCAATCTGCGACTTTTCTCCGCTCACGCCAAGTCTAAAAAAGTGGCCGGGGAAGGGGACAGGCCGGTAGGCCCATCTCATTTACCATTTTCTACACCTGTTTTAGACATAGAAAATGGTCTAAATATAAAACAGCTCGGAAACTGTATTACATTTAGAAGCACCGGCGCCTCTACATAACTGCAGCGGGCCCACCGACAGTGCAGGGCCTTATTAAGAGCGGCATCAACAATGCTGGTCTTAATAAATGTGCTCCATAGTGTGTGAACTATGGGGAATACAAACACAGCTAAGTGCTAACGTTTACCTGCCACCTCATGCAAATCCTCCTCACTGCAGATGTGCTCGCTAGGGGACTCGGTTTCCCATTCTCCAGTTCAATGTAGCTGAGCTGCAATACCACACGTATGGTTCTGTTTCTGGAAGAAAGTAATTTTTTTTGTATTCTCAAACAACATGTTTAACTGTTTTATTTTACTATGCTTATTTATATCTTTATTATTACCAAGGAAATGAGTAATGCTTGCATATACTCATAAAAAATGCAATTATTAATTAAAGGGAACCTGTCATCAACTTTATGTAGCCCATACTAATGGCAGAATAAAGTAGAGACAGGTGAGTTGATTTCAGCAGTCTGTCATTTATAAGTTAGAATTAAGTGGTTGCTGAGAACCAACATTACAATCATTGTAGACTGGGCCTGGAAAAGAGTCACGGCCACCTGAGAAGAGTCATGGTTATTCATGAATTTCTGCTCTCCCCACCCCTGCTGATGATTGGCAGGCTTCTACCTAGTTTTCTTCCTTTCTCTATAGGAGAGAAGTGTCAATCATCAGCAGATGGGCGGGAAGTGCAGGAGATTATAAATAACCATGACTCCTCTCAGGTAGATCTGACTCTGTAGGCCTGTGCTGCAATGATTATGATTCTGGTTCTCGGCAACCACTTACTTTTAGCTCATGAGTGACACCCCGCTGAAATCAGCATTTCTGTCACTATTTTATGCTGCCCTCAGTGAGGTCACCATAAAGTTGATGACAGGTTCCCTTTAAATACATATTAGGAATTTTAACCAAAGTGATTTATTCTTTTAGAGCAGAAATGTCCACCAACAAAACCTATTCCTACTTGATCTTCACTGAACTTGATGTAGGAGAGCTGCTAATGCTGAAGATTAGATGGGAGAATGAGTCATATTTAAGCTGGTCAAACTGGTTCAAAACATATGCATTTGATGTGCAGAAAATCAGGATAAAATCAGGAGAGCTGCAGAAAAAGTAAGTCATACTATTACTGCATCAATTCACTATTTGAATGAGGTCCCATTTATAAAACTAATGAAGAGGTTAAAAATTGTGCCAAATTTATAGATATGCACGTCCCCTTTTGCTAAGCATCCTACCCATTTCTTTTAAAAGCAAGAGTAGTGTAAAAGTCAGACTTTTTGCAAAACAAGGTATGTGCCAAAAGTTTCAACTTTTTTACAGCAGAAACCATTCATTTTTCAATATGGTCAGCATAACAGTATAATAAAGTCTGTAGATAGCACTTATCCTACAAAATATTCATTTCATTGGCCAACTATACATGCTTGGCCAGGGTTTGACTGACTATTCAGGCAATAGATCAGAGCATGGAACCTCATGGCCAAAAGAGGTCCAAGTGCTGGGCCTGCAAAAAATGTCAGTGATAATTGGTCCTGAATTATAATTGGTCACTATAGGAAAAAGCATGAGCCTCTCTGGTGGCCGGGACCAAAGGACCGCACATAGGCTAGTGCTTTTTCCTATATTGTGCAAGCACGACCACCAGTGATGGATTGCAGGGTGGTCTGTAATCATGGAAACAAGCAGTGTATAATGTGATAGAAAAATTAATCCAGCCAGCAAAGGAAGGAATATGGATTATAACAATATACTAGTAAGTGGCTTGTATTAACTTTCTGTACATGATAAATGTCACTTACTGAAGTGAGACAACCCCTTTAACCAAAATCAAGTATATCATGGCTATTATTCATTAGAATAGGGCCCACTATGTCCTTTAAGAGATGGGGCCAATTTCTCTCTCAGTTTTCCACTGGGGTTTTTAAACTATATGCTCCTTTGTTGGTACTTACTGTAATTAATTGGTCCTTTATCGATCCTAATCCTAATCTAAATAGAAAACACCAGTGCTTTATTACATTTCTGAATGTATGGAAGGATGTGGGATCTCTAGCACGTGCCATATACAGTAAAACTTTAAAAGAGCAGGTTTTTGGAATCTAGCAGAAATTGAAAATGTATGGTTGAAATAATAGAAACCCAGAGGAGTTAATATATGACAATAACATGTTTATTCAAGAGAAATGATTATGTCTTTACACTTTTCAGGCTAATATTTTGTCCTCAAAATGGAGAACGTGCAACTATCACAAGAGGGAAAGGACCAGTGGTATTTGTGAGATGTAATGAACACTCCAACATGAAGAAAGGAGAGGTATGAGCAAATTTAGTGTTCATACATTTTATGTTTGTATTAAGTGGACAATGGGCCTTTTTTATAAACAAAAAGGGCCTTGCTGTCCAAAGAAACTGATCAGAGAATAGGCGCAATTATTCCACAACAGTTTAAAACATGGGGCCGAGCTCAGATTTTTTGAAGGCAACAAGGCAAGGCTTTCTTTTAAGACAGGCTGCATTTATCAAAACTATTATAGCAATAAAAAGTCAACAAGTCTTAAAAGGATGTTCCCTTAGGACAACCCTTGTCCATATTCCATAATTGGGTATGTGAACATCATAGAGTAAGTCCTCAACCCATTGCCTCCTTTTATGAGCCAGAACAGAGAGTCATATATAAGCAGAAGATATTGCTCTGGCAAATTGTACCCATTCATAAATATCAGGCTGGATTCACTCATCCAGACGTAGTATATATCGTATTACTTGAAAGTGTCATGCTCTGACCATGGGTTTAACTGACCTGGTACAGGTAGTTACACATTTATGTAATATGGACATATAATTTATCTGAATACAAATGTGGGAATACAGCCAATTATGATTGATCTGATTGCGCAGATGGTTTGTCAACCATTACTATTGAGAGCTTTTGAGTCTTGAGCTTATATCTGGGCAATACTGTTGTGTGGTTGTTCCAGTGTTACAAAGGGTTGACTAGTTTAAAAAATGTATAATTCAAGCCTTGTTTCTAATAACCAAGATAATCTTGATATTCAATCATAATATTTAAATGTGGTCAATGGTATGATATACTTGTTGTCAGATCCAGACAATAATGGTGGGATCTGAGTACAAAAGAGGTCCACATACAATGTTGTCATGGCTGCAGTCAGCTTTAGGGTATAGTCACACTGCCATTGTCCTATTCACCTGAATGGGGCATGCAAAAATCTTTTCACTCTACACTGATACAAATCCATTCAAATGAAAGTAAATGAATTTATGTTGAAAAAATTAATAAGCAATATTTTTTTGTTTCAGATGTGAAAATGAATTTGCACTTTGAACCACATGTCCAATGTTATTGATGCTGTGAAGAACATTCAAGTGACATTTGTTACTACTAAAACTCTATATGCCCACCTACAATGAAGTTTAATCAAAGGGTATTTCATATTAGGCACTGTTGCATAGACAAGAGTTAACAAACGGTTTCTTCGTAGAACAATAACAGGATCAAGGACTGAGCTACAAAAGTCAACTCTAGATCATCAACCCATTCCAGGCTACCTGTGTATTGTGGATATTTATTTTGGTAAAAACATTCTTTACAACCAAAAGTATTATTGTATAGGGTATGCTTCTTTCATACTGTAACAGCACCAGTTACACATTTAAATGACTTGAAAGCCATATCTGTGTGAAAGCAGATGAGACATCCACTCAAGTACTGTATCAAAACCGGAGACTTTCTGGACTAAACACCTAGTAAACATCTCTACATGGGTACCACCACAGATATAGGGGGAGATGTATCAAAAGTGGTGTAAAAGAAAACTGGCTTAGTTGCCCATAGCAACCAATCAGATTCAACCTTTCATTTTTCAGAGCACCTTTGGAAAATGAAAGGTGGAACCTGATTGGTTGCTATGGGCAACTAAGCCAGTTTTCCTTTACACCACATTTGATAAATCTCCCCCATAGAGTTATATGTTAGAGATATGTTTGTTTATGTATTTTTTTGAAATGTCCATGCTGTAAAAAACAAAACTCCAATATAATTGCTTCTTACAAGCGGAACTGTATCATTAGGGTATGAACATCAGATTGATTGGATTGGCTCACTTTTTCCCATGCTTTATTAGTTGTCTCTTCTAAATTGCCATACCCACTATATTCATCATTATTCCATAGGTAGGAGCTTAGGTTTTGTTTTTTGCCACATTGACAATATAGTCAATGTTTTTACATATTTTATTCCAGAACAATTAGCAAACATGAGAAAAATGAGTATATGAATAGTAATCACACCTTAAAGGGGTTGTCCCACAAAAAATACATATTCTGTAATTTTCACCTCAGCACTTGGATTTATAATTACCTGTAATTAACAATTAAGTATAGCCATTGAGTTATTGAATAAAATGTATCTGTATAGTTTTGCTATTTTCCTTATTTGTATATCCATCTTACTGTGGAGAATGCACATGCTCAGTTCCATTCTGTAACTGCCCCCTGAGCTGTGATAGGGAGACAGCTGAGGCAGAGAGGACATGCTCCCTTAGCTACAGCAGAAATGCATGCCCCCTGAGCTGCCAGATTAATATAAATATAGTAGAGCAATTGGAGCAATAAATGGGGAGATCTGTGGATCCATGTGAGTTGGACAGGGCTGGTTCTAGCTTTGTTAGAAAAAGATTGTCATGTACTATATGATGTCTGATTTTCATTTTTTACATTAGTCATGGGATAACCCTTTTAAGTATACACCATTCCTAAATCAGTCTACAATGAAATCAATAGTTGTAGCGTTATACAAATTATCTATCTTGTATTTTATTAACTAATACATCCAATTAATATATAAAGTATATCCAAACTACACGAGAAAACAACAATTTTTAGTAAGTGTTAATTATATGGAATACCATTTTGCTGTCATCAGTTTTCAGCAATAGCAAAGGCTTTCTTGGAGTCGTCATATCTACATATGACAAATATCTCAGGTTTTTTTTTTTTTTGCAAACCCTACCGGCAGATCGAAAAACAGCAGTCACAGGAGAAACAGACATAAAATTTTCAAAGCACGGGTAAATAAAGCCTGGAACTGTGATTTCTAGTAAAAGAAATGCAAATTGAATGTACTACTCCCTTTACCATAGTTTGTTAATGAGATCATTCTGCATATCTTCCACTGAAAATTCTAAATTCCACTCTAAATTCTTAGGTCTGATGTCACTCGGCAAAGTAGAGACACACCCATGGGCATAGCTATAGAAGGTACAGAAGTTGCAGTCACAGCCAGGTCCTGGTGTCTGGTGGAGCCTCTGCCACATCAGACCACACTAAAATAAAGCTCTATTACATATTTTGTATTAGGCCTCTTTTACGTAAGCGATACGGATTGTGTCAGGAGGATCTGTTTAGGGAAAACCAATGGTTTTGCACACAAGTTTTTTCTGTGATTGCGTTCAATGCGTGTATTTTTTCCCTCTGGATTGTATGCGATTTTCACACATGTGAAGAATAACCACTTGGAACCGAACCCAAGTTCGCTATCAAGGTTTTTTTTACAGTAATAATAAACTCACAAAGTTATCACACAAAGTCTCGCGAGACTTCCCAAAGTAATAACTGCTCACTGGAGCCAATAACGGCTCATCAGAGCCAATACAGTCTAATGTACAGAGCTCCCACATCTGAAGCATCTGAAGTCGATTTGCTCATCCCTATCTGTTAGCAACGATCAGTGAAAAACGCATTGCATCCTCATGCCTTCCATTTTTCACGTAAGCACCATCCACTTCTATGGAGCCAGGGCTGCGTGAAAAACACACAATATAGAACATGCTGCTATTTTTCCTGAATGCAAAGATGATGCATGGAAAATGGTGCTCATGTACACAGACCCATTGAAATTAATGGGTCAGAATTCAGCCCGGATGCTGTGCGTTCACTACATGCATTGCATCCGGACGGAAAACTCACTCGTGTGAAAGAGCCCTTACAGTCTCGGAGCCTCAATTTTTCAGCACTTCTAGATAAGATGCCTTTTCCATTGACAAACAGATTTCTGCAAGTGTTGTACGAGTATGGTGAAAAGGTGGTGAAATTAGGCACACGCTACAAAAATTTACTAAAATAATTCAAATTTTCCCAAATGTGTTGCTTTTAACTATGAAATTTTGAAGATATGCTTTATAATTCAAAAAAATGTCTTCTCTAATAAATACCAAGAAGACATTTTTCTGATACTAAGGGTTATTAACATACATATAGTATATGAAAAATTATATGCAAAATGATACTGCATTAAATCATACACCTAACCTTTATTTGTTTATAAACCGAGTGAATGAAACCATGGGGCTGGAGCATTTCTAAAGACTGTTACGTAGCAAACATATTACACACTATTTATTCACTGTGTACGAATGTAAATTATGTTTTGTATATATGTTAGGACTTTTCAACATTTTTTACTCTCAATGTAAATATAGTTTTTTTCTGAATATTTGGAATCATTTATTTTCATAACATGCAACAATCACTGTATGTTTACAAAAATAAAGACTATATTACTGCGAAAAATGTGTCTTTTGTATGCTTAAAGGAGCACTAAACCTCGAAACATATAAAAAAATAAATATCTGTATAAAATTGTTCCTCTTAGATATGGCTGCAAGACTGTCAATAAGCAAAGCAAGCAGTTTTTTCTGAAATCTTGCAGGTAGAGAGGAGCTCTTTTTCTTCTTGTGTAAACCAGGAATGCTTAACCTGCGGCTCTCCAGCTGTTGTAAAACTACAGTTCCCACCATGCCCTGCTGTAGGTTAATAGCTGTAGACTGTCTGGACATGCTGGGAGTTGTAGTTTTGCAACAGCTGGAGGGCTGCAGGTTGGGCATCCCTGGTTTAAACCATCTTTGGCTGGAGACTGACTTTGTGCACCAGCATGATATCACAAAACTGGAAGTGCGGGGGAAAGCGATGAGGCTTAGTCCACAGCTCATGCACACAACCATATGTATTTTGTGGTCTGCAAAACACGGGTCTGCAAAAAATGCTGATGATGTTGGTGTGACATCCATATTGCATCTGTTCTTTTTTTTTTGCAAATCCTTTGTAACAATGCCTATCCTTGTCCACAAAATGTTTTGTTTTATCTTTTTTGCTGACATATGTCATTTTTTCCCATTTTTTTGTGGACCTATTGACGTGAATGGTTCTGCATTGGGGCGCAAAAAAAAAAATGGAATGGACATGGAAAAAAAATATGTTCGTGTGCATGAGCCCTAATGCTGGGGAAGCTGCATGATTGGTGAAGCTCCTAGGCAACTACAACAGGGATAGGTGAATTTTTTGCATTTGTTTTTTTGCATTTACTTTGTGTCAGAACTCTCAACACTGTACTGTAAAATGACAGCAACAAATACATAAAACAAGAAACATACCCTGCAGTAAATTTGCTGAGAAAAAAACCACTTGTGAACACTGACTTTACTTAGTGCAAACTACCAAGCTTTCCTAGAACCATGACTAATATGACTAGCTATGTTACAATTTGGGAGCTAAAAGGGTAGGCAGATTAGGCTTTCGGGAATTTTGGAACACTGTAGAACTGTAATGGATGCCACATTTTGATTTGTAAAGTTTGCTGTCCTAATGTTATATGTGGGTACAATGGTATATATTTTGTATATGTACGCACAATTGGTATACATTATGTATGCTTCGGTCACTATATAAGCAATCAGAAAGAATGCCACAAAACACCTTGTACTGCTGCCACTGTGAGTCTGTAAAGTACAGCTGGCAGGTGTTACTGTGTGTACTACTAATGGTACTGTTGGTACTACATTTGGCACTGTACTTATTTCATGCCATTGATAACTAAGATATTCCTTCCAACAAAATGGTCACATTCACTGTGTAGACAAAGTAGGAATCCTAATCTCAGCCCCTTCCTCCTAAGCTTCCCTGCTTAAGTGCACTAGCATCAGAGGTGGGGAGAGGTAGGGGGGAGAAGACATATACTGATTTTCTGTTTTATGGAGAGGGACCATATGCAGGAGAGGAACGTAAAAAATAAGGAGATTAAGTTATGTATTGTTGGCTGTTCCTTTAGTTAGAATTCTGTGTTCAGTGTCCCTTTAAGACCTATCTTCTTATTAAAGATCGCTGTGTTTCCACCGCTGGGAAAATAGAGAAATCTTGATAAGGAGGGGTAGGGATTGGTGTAAGGCAGAGCATAAATGAATGCAAATGAGAATAATAATAATGCTAGTGTATGAATAATAATAATGCTAGTGTATGAATAATAATAATCCTAGTGTATGAATAATAATAATAATTAATAATAATGTAGGAAATTGTGATTCATGATGTTTTTAAATGGAGACTGAAATGGAGAAGGATTACAGAGATTACTGGTTTCTTTAGGGTAACAAAGTGCTCCTGCAAATATTAAACATACAACACTTATGTGAAAGAACAGGAACTGAAGGGTATGGAAAATATTGTTCTTCCCTCATTTGTCATCACCTCTCATCACCATTCCCTCTGAGTACACAGGCATTAAATATCTCCATAAGGATCAGTCTACAGCAAGGTCATATACAGCAACGGTTTTATAAGAGAAGAAGAGAAGTGGTCACCTCTCCTGACATGTCTATTTCAGTGAATACTTGTATTCCCCTTGAAATTACAATGCTGAAGCACAGGTGCGGACTGTCCGTAGACCCTACAGGGAAATTTCCAGGTGGGCCGATGTCCAGGGAGCTTCCCAAGCCCTCCTCTCTGCCGCTGGCCGGGTACATAATGAGCTCTCAGCGGTAATTAACCCCCTCTGCTCCATAGCTTAATCAGAGATAACTGGATGGAAAATGGAAGCTACTACTGACCCCGTCTTCCCACTTTAAGTTCCCAGTCCACCCCTGCTGAAGCATGTTTGCTTACAACCATGCAGTGTGCGCTATTATTCCTTCTGGAAATGTATGAATTAACTGACATTGTCTGATTTGACAGTGTCAGACTGTGTAGGGACACACCAGTAATTGGCAATATCAAGTAGTCAATTTATTTGTATATCTATAGGAGAAATAACATAGGAACAGTACACTGCAGAGATGCTACAGAACTGTTATTTTACAATGGATTATAAGTATTTATTAAAGGAGACATATCAGAAGGGCATGGACACTGTCTTACATTTTCTGATGTTCTAACTAGAATTTGATGTAAAATTCGGTGCATTTGTGATATATAATGTCACATCAAGTTTTAGACATATGGATGAAGCAAATGTGCAAACAAGAATAATCTACTGTGTGTCATTGGATGAGGGGCATTGGTTAGTGCAGTGTTCCTCAACTCCAGTCCTCGGGGCCCACCTGCCGGTCATGATTTGAGAATATCCCACAGAATGAATACCTGTAGTAAGTCCTGATGCATTGATACTAATTATATCACATGCTCAATACTAAGGAAATCCTGAAAACATGACCAATAGGTGGGCCCTGAGGACTGGAGTTGAGAAACACTGTCTTAGTAGAAAGGAGCATCGCTTAGTGGACAGGGGTGTTGCTTAAAGTGGTTTTCTGGGTTTTAGATACTGATGACCTAACCTCAGAATAGGTCATCCATATCTGATCGGCAGCTTCCGACACCAGGCAACCCTACTAATCAGTTGTTTTGGGCAGCCACCAGCACCTGAAACTGTATAGTGAGCAGAGCTGAAAGCAGAAGGCTTTGTCACTATCTAGTGACCATGCAACTGAAACTGCAAAGAAACTGAGCAGTGGATGGAGTCTACAGTTTCTGGCACTGGTGGCTGCCCAAAACAGCTGATAATTGGGGGTGCCAGGTGTCAAACCCTTCGATCTGATATTGCTCCTCTGATGGATATCAAACTGAACGGGACTGAGCATCCTGCAATGTATGAGAACAAACTGTAGAATAATACCCCAAAGGTTGCTCAATAGGGTTAAGGGCAGGACTCTTTCAACCATTCTTTAGTTGATTTTCTTGTGCCATTGTGTTATTGTCTTGCTGCGTCACCCAACAGCTCTTCAGTTTGAGGTCATGGACTGCATCCCTTTTTCTGCACACTGCTATGTTTGAAGGACAAAGAATGCTGCACATAAACACCAACTGTGAAGCATGGTGGAGGAAGATTTATGGTCTTGGCAGAGGTGTCTTAAGGTATGAACATCTGGGGCTTAGGCCCCAGATGCTTTGTCCAAGGCCCCATATGTACTGGCCACCAACTATACAGTTGTACCACCATCCTCAGGACGGCAATTTAGTTAAATTACTGTGGTTTGACATGGAAGACAATTGCTTCCTGCCCCACCATACTGTCTCATAAGCCTGAACCCTATGAGACCATAGAACAATGCAGGTGGTCTCAGGCCACATGATGGGGGATATGTTGACTTCAATGTGACTGAGCTGAGAAGCTGGCAAGTCGGACAGCAGGCTGGAAGAGGCCTGTGGCCTGCATCGCAGAAGGCGGCAGAGAGTAAGTCAGGTGTCAGTTGAGTCAGGTGAAGAGAAAATCGCTGCACTCCGATATTGCAAATAAGGTATATGATTTATTATCCTTTATAGTGACATCAATTATTCTGATCCAGTAAATTATACCATAGTAATTTTTTCACAGTAATTCACCGAACGTTTCGGTCCAGGTGGACCATCTTCAGTGGTGTAATCTCGTTGTCGCAGTAGGAGGATTCTGTTGCCACCACTCCGTGGTTGTGCCACCTGTTCTACCACTTGAAGTCGCAGTTGTGATACTTGATGTCTGGCTTTATAGAAGTGATGAGGTACTGGTAGAAAGGTATGTCCTAAGATGATAGTAGACTTGTGCTTGGAGATCCGATCGAATTGAATCATAATTTTCTGTCCCGTTTGTGGATGTGTGACAAAATCTCCTTTTATCACGCTAGAACATTGGGCGCAGCCCAGACAGGGAACAGTACCTTCATGGGGGATGGGGGACTCTGGTCAGGCTACCTATGTCTGCTCTTGTTAATTTGTCCCTAATGTTAGGTTGCCTCTTAAAACAAATTAGTGGAGGTTTAGTGAATTCTGTAATCATTGGATATGCGTGTGTGAGCACTGACCAGTTACATCTGATTATCTGGTGTATCTTGGGCATTATAGGATGGTATGTAGTGAGACACGATAATCTATTGCTATTGCTGTTGCTCCTAGGTGGCTCCTCAAGTTGTGACATGGTAGTTTTTAACAGCATATCAAGGTACCCTCTTTCCAAAAATGTATTGGTCATGTCAGCAAACCTTTGTTCCTTCAATTGGGGGTCAGAAACTATGCTTTTGACTCGAGTATATTGGGACCATGGTAGTGATTTCTTGGTCCTGTGGGTGACAACTACTGTATTGTAAAAGACTATTGCGGTCAGTTGGTTTGTTGTATCTACCGACAGATTACCATGTGAGTCCAGCTTAATCATGGTGTCCAAAAAACTGATCTCAGTGTTGCTTATTGTTGTAGGGGATATTCATTATTAATATTTAGGGTGATATTAATAATCAATATGCATAAATAAGCGTAACCGGCTATCGCTAGCTCCGCCTATTTATTTCCCTTACTGCTGACTATTCCCTACTATGGCGGCTACAAAAGACACTGTATACAGTATTTAAATTATGAAAGGATTTATTACAAAAATACTAACGGTCTACAGTCTACTTATTTAGCCTATATCTATATATATTTATATTAACGTATATAAATATATATACATACAGCCGCACAACAATACAATATTAAACGCTGACTACACTGCACACTTCCCACGAGTAATTCCACCCGCAAACGATCTAAAAACATACACTAACACATACACACTTAATTTGCAGCACCTTCCCGAGCCTATACTTGACTGTCCCTGGGTACGAAAGGGTTAAATCCAAGATGCTACTGGCAGGGGTTACCAGCAGAGAATAGCAGGATATGGGGTATAGGGTTGTGATATAGAAAGGGTTAAACTGGGGTGTAGGGAGTATAGGGTATGTAGGATATAAAGGGTTAATTGGCAGGAATAATTGTTGATGGGATAGGGTATTGGCAGGGCAAGGAAAGGGTTAAATTGGGGAGTAAGAGAGGTGCAGGGAGTATAGGGTTATATAAGGGTTAATTGCAGCAGGGATATATATCGTTAGTGGGACAGTGGATGATATGGGGTTAATTATATAAATATTGCAGGGGTTGCAGGGGTTAATGACAGGGATAATATTGCAGGGGTTAATTCATTGGTGGTTCAGGGTACTCAGCCATCCAATGCTCGTCTCCAGGGGTTAACCCCTCGTTGTCCTGGGGTTGATTCTCGATGCTCGTCTTCCGTAGAGGGATGATTCTTGCTTGGGAGGCACGGCTCAACTGAAGAGCGCAGTGCGATCAGGTTATTTAAATCCGGTCGTGCTCGCTCCCTTGTTCCCTTGCTGCCGGCGAGCGAGCGCACTGGCAGCCATGTGCACGAGGGTTGGCGCGGTGAAATGACGTCTGCTGCTGACATGGTGACAGCGCTGAGACCCCGGCTGTTACTTACAGCCAGGGGTCTCAGCTAACCAGCCCGGGACCAATGGGGGCGGTCCCGGGCCAGCGATCGCTGTGATTGGCTAGTCTGTTCAGACTAGGCAATCACAGGATAAGCGTGCTAGCTGAAAGGATCTGATCCCCGCAGTCCGAGACTGCGGGGATCAGATCCTCATAAAATGTGTGCAGAACCCCCCCCCACCTTTCCACACATTATTTTATTTTTTAATTGATTCCCCCCCCCTCCTCCATGTCAGGATGGCGAGCGGTATTCAGGATGGCGAGCGGGTGAAGCAGAGTGTCAGCATACAGCTGACACTCTGCTTCATATGGCCAACATCACTGCTGGCAGCGATGTCGGCCGTTTAACCCCTTCCATGCCGCGGTCCGTAGGGACCACAGTATGGAAAGGGTTAACACGGAGGGAGCTCCCTCCCTCTCCCATCGGGCGCTGCGGTGATCTGGCAGCGCACCAATGGTGTGGGGAGGAGAGAGGGAGGGAGCTCCCTCCCATCGGGACGCTGCTCTGCTGTGGCAGCGTCCCGATGGTTACCATGGCAACCGGACGCTTTCGTCCGGCTTGCCATGGTAGAGGTAAGCCTGATCAAGCTCCTGCTAAAGGCAGGAGCCTGAACAGGCTTACTATGAATGGAAATACACTGCAGTACACTATACAGTGTACTGCAGTGTATTGTAAAACACCAGACCCACTGGATCTTCAAGAACCAAGTGGGTCTGAGTCAAAAAAGTGTAAAAAAAATAAAAATAATAAAGCGTAAAAAAAATAAAGTTAAAAAAAAGTAAAAAAAAAATCCCATTTTTCCCCATATAAGCACATTTTAATTGATTATATTATAAAAATATCACATGACCCAACCCCTCAGGTGAACACCGTAAAAAAAAAAAATAAAAACAGGGTCAAAAAAGCCATTTTTTGTCACTTTACAATCACAAAAAGTGTAATACCAAGTGATCAAAAAGGCGTATGCCCCTCAAACTAGTACCAATCTAACCGTCACCTCTTCCCGCAAAAAATGAGAACCTACCTGAGACAATTGCCCAAAAAATAAAAAAACTACAGCTCTCAGACAATGGAGACACTAAAACATGATTTTTTTTGTTTCAAAAATGATATTATTGTGTAAAACATAAATAAATAAAAAAACTATACATGTTAGGTATTTCCACGTCCGTAACAACCTGCTCTACAAAAATATCACATTAGTTAACCCCTCAGGTGAACACAGTAAAAAAATAAATAAAAACTGAGCCAGAACAGCCATTTTTGTTTAACTTGCCTAACAAAAAGTGTAATATAAAGTGATCAAAAATCATATGTGCCCCAAAATAGTATCAATAACACTGTCACCTTATCCCTTAGTTTCCAAAATATGGGCACTTTTTGGTTGTTTCTACTGTAGGGGTGCATCGGGGGGGCTTCAAATGGGACATGGTGTCTAAAAACCAGTCCAGCAAAATTCGCCCTCCAAAAACCATCTGGCGCACCTTTCCTTCTGCGCTTGGCCATGCACCCATACAGTAGTTTACAATCACATGTGGGGTGTTTCTGTAAATCGCGGAATCAGGGTAATAGTTTTTGAGGTTTTTTTTGCTATTAACCCTTGATGTGTTACAGGAAAAAAATGATTAAAATGGAAAATCTGCAAAAAAAGTGAAATTTTGAAATGTCATCTCCATTTTCTTTTAAATCTTGTGGAATACATAAAGGGTTAACAAAGTTTGTAAAATTAGTTTTGAAAACCTTGAGGGGTGTAGTTTCGAAAATGGGGTAATTTATGGTGGTTTCTATTATGTTAGCCCCACAAAGTGACTTCAGAACTGAACTGGTGCTTAATTTTTTGAGACAACATTCTCAGCTGTCGTTGCATCATAGGTAAAGGTATTCATGAATGCTTGATCGAGGTGCAGAGTAACCGCAGAATTCAATAGTAAGTAGATAAGGTTGGGGTCTGCACTCTCCTCAATATATTGGTGCTAGCAAAAGTGACCTAAGAGTCACAGTATTCAGAAGAAGAGAAAATTGCTGCACTCCAATATTGCAAATAAGGTATTTGATTTATTATCCTTTATAGTGACATCAATAATTCTAATCCAGCAAATTTTTTATTTATTTTCTCTTTTTCTTTTTCTCCCCTTTCCCCCCTCTCTTATTCTTTTATTCTCTTCTTTTCTCTCTTTTTAACTTATTTTTCTTCCTTTTTTATTTCTCTATTTCCCCTTTTTATTTATGATTTCCTTCTTTCTCTACCTCTCTCCTCTTTTCTAGTATTTTCATCTTATTCTTCAACATCTCTCCTTTTTCCTTTCCTTTTTCTTTCTTTCCTCTCATTTTCTCCGTTCATATTCTCCACTTGCCTATTAGCCTGTTTGTTTGATACCATTCCTATTCAATACACTTCATCCACACAATCAGTACGGAACCACATCAATTCTTACAATACATTCTAAACCAGCGTTCACGTCCCTCACACATGCGTACTGCATATAAGCAGACGCTGTAGTTATTGCACACGTGATCCAGCTTTCCCCAGCGCAACACTACCTACACAGGTTGGTCCCTCATTTTCCTGTATCTTGCTTCTTTGTCTTTTATGCTACCAATTTTACCTGGTACTATTATTTCTCACTTCTCTTATATCTTATTTTCCTCCCACCAACCCCGTTAGGGGCAATAGTAGAGCTGTCTGAGCTGTTTATTTATTGTGATCTAAGATGAATATTTGATCAGGCCATGTGGCCAATATGCCATCATTCATTTAACTAACAGGTTTTTATATAGAATTACTTGTGTTTCTACATTATTTTCTTGAGATGTTTGGTATATTATTTATCTATCTAGCTTATGTTCCATTTTTTGATGTCCGTTCTGATGACTTACTATTTACGGTATACTTACCTACAGATTACACCGCTGAAGAAGGTCCACCTGGACCGAAATGTATGGTGAATTACTGTGAAAAAATTACTATGGTATAATTTACTGGATCAAAATTATTGATGTTACTATAAAGGAGAATAAATCATATATCTTATTTGCAATATCGGAATGCAGCGATTTTCTCTTCTTCTGAATACTGTGACTCTTAGGTCACTTTCGCTAGCACCAATATATTGAGGAGAGTGCAGACCCCAACCTTATCTACTTACAGTTAAGCCAGGTGAGTCAGTACTGTTGACACTAGAGGGGGCTGCATAAGTACTGCAGGCAATTAGTGGGTCAACCTACAGTACTGGGGGGCACAAAAGGGGGACAGTATAACTAGTGGAGGGATTATGTAAAGGGGGCATTATAGTTATAAGAGGGCACTACTAGTACTGGGGTCACTATGAATAGGGAGTATTATAACTACAGGTGGACACTATAAGTACTGGGGGCAATATATAGGGGGACACTAACTACAGAGGGCATTATAAGTATTATAAGAGAGTGTAAGAGGGGTACACATGTCTGTAGTATATACTGCAACATGTCCTGTTATTTGTATAACCTATAGTCCACTGTTTACTAAGTTTGATATGTAAATGAGGTTGGTTTTAAGTTATATGTCTCTCTGTGTAGAGTGAATATATTACTATATGTGACTGAGTGTACTGAGTATGCTCAGAAAGCCTGTATCAGACATTGCAGAAGGTGCTAGAAAAGAGAGGCAAAGCTTGGTGCAGACAAGATGTTGGGCTGTGAGGGACTATTATGGAGAGTTATGAGAATAGAATCTGGAAAGATTGCGGAGAGATGCCTGAGAGGAGAGTCATCAAAGAGAGTGGCATCTAGAGAGAGATAAGACTGAGACCAGGGTTAGAGACAAAACAGATAGTGGAGAGCAGTCAAGAGTGGCTCGGACTGTTACCACTGAGATGGGCAGTTGGAAGCTGAAGAGAGACCCGTGTCAGTGGTTTGTGGAGATCTGCACAGACTAATCTTATGTCACTGCATAAACCAGAGTTATATATTTCATTATTGAAGTAAAATTGTGTAAAATCTGACACCTGCCTGGTTACTGTGCTCGTATACTACACTGTTTGGGCCACCCTTACATTTTAGCATCACAAACAGTATATACGGCAATTACATGCAAATATGGTGTCAAGCCCATACATACCTACAATGTTATTCCCTATGATGTACAGGAAGTGTACCTATATATAATGGCTCGAACATGCCACTGAAAGAATGGGCAGAGATACTAAAATGCGCAGCTCAATTGTATGGGGTTCCACAGGCTAATGAAGTGGATCTGGCCATACTGTTCCTGGAAGGAGAAGCTCAGAGAGCTGTTCTGCTGGCTCCTGAAGAAATCATGAAAAGCCTGAGTAATGTGGTGGATTATTTAGACTGATTATATGGAGACCCCTCATCTGCCCCCTTACTGAGGAGGAAATTCTTCTCCAGGTGTCAGCATGAAGGAGAAACTTTACTGTATTTGCACTAGCACTGCAGGAGGTAATGGATAGAATGCAGAAGAACATCATTAGTTTTGGGCCTTTTGATGAGTTGCTGTGTGGTCAATTTAGTTTGGGACTAAAGTCTATTCCTTTAAAACAGTTTTTGAGGAAAAGAATGAAGTCTCACCCAGATAAGTTAGTCACATAGGCAATTGAGTATAGCAAAGAGGGGTGGTTTCAGAATGAACGTAGAGGGCAAAGAGAAGCCACATAGACACCCCAAGATTGTTTGGTGAGTTCTCAAGTTCAGAGAAGAGACAAATTTCTTAAAGTAATAATGACTAGAGATGAGCGAGCATGCTCGTCCGAGCTTGGTGCTCGTTCGAGCATTAGGGTACTCGTAAGTGCTCGCTGCTCGGACGAGTATCTCGCCATGCTCGAGGAAATGGCAACTTCCGCATCGTGCTTTTTTGACACCTAAAAACACAGCCAATCACAAGCCAGGAGACTCTGCGTACCACCCAGCATCACGTGGGACCCTTACATGTCGATAGCAGGGGTTGGCTGGCCTGATCAGGTGACCCTGGAATATACTACCGACTGGCCGCGGTGCTCGGCTCAGATGCCGTCTGGATGTCGTTAGGGATAGAGCTGCTGCCTTTCAGGGACAGTGTTAGGGCCTGCATTTAGTTGTCTGTTAGGCAGGGATCACCCACAAAGAACCCAACAGCCCTTCTAAGGGCTTTTTTTTTTTGTCACTTGGCTGGCTGGCACTAGTAGTGCAGCTATCGCCATGTATAACCCCCTTTTATTTTTTTATGTTATATCTCAGTGATACAAATCCATTGCACACAGCAGTGTGGAACCATTCTGTGTGTCACAGTTCAGTACACTATTTTCTGTCCAGGTGACACTTTCTGTATGTCACCGAATACAACCAAGTCATTTGCTGACTGTCACGTGTATGGCTTGATCCCAAAAATCTCTGTGCGACATTTGTCTGGGTCGCAGTCTAAATAGCTACCATCAGTAGGGTGTCAGTTAGCTCTACGATAGTTTCTGCACGTCACGTTCCCAAAAAAACAAAAATACAAAAAAAATATAGAAAAAAAATTAGTTTTTTTGTTGTTTTAGCTGAGTGATACAAATCCATTTCACACAGCTGCGTGTAACCTTTCTGTGTGTCACAGTTCAGCACACTCACTCCAAACCGTATATACTGTCCAGGTGACACTTTCTGTACTTCACAAAATTAAACCAGACTGAACAAGTTTGTGGGTTTCAGTACACCAGGCCCATTTATTTTATTTTTTTTATAGAATACAATTATATACAGAAAATGTGGAACCCCAGGGCTAAGGGTCGAGGACGAGGGCGTGGGCATTCAATTACTGCAGGGGGCAGAGGCCGTGGTCCTGGGCAGGGTGAGACAGTACCTGCTGATGAGGGAGCTGTGGAACGCCGCAGAGCTACACTCCCTAGCTTCATGTCTCAACTTACAGGGACACGTGGTAGAGGACTGTTGAAACCACAACAGTGAGACCAGCTGATGTCGTGGATTGCGGATAATGCTTCAAGTAATTTGTCCGCCAGTCAGTCTTCCACGCAGTCCACCCACGTTACCCAAGTGAGCACTCCTCTGGCTCCTCCACCTCAACCTCCTTCCCCCCAGTCTGCCCCCTCCCAGGAAAATTTGGAATGCGATCCGGCATACTCTCAGGAACTGTTTTCTGGACCCTTCCCAGAGTCACAAACCACTTCTCAGGTTGCTGCTGACCTCTTTCCTGATGCCCAAGTGTTCCAACTGTCGCAGTCTGTGGGTGATGATGATGATAATGACAATGTTCAATTAGTGGAAGAAGTTTGTAAAGAGGTGTCGGACGATGAGGAGACACGGTTGTCAGACAGTGGTGAAGTTGTTGTAAGGGGAGGAATTCCGAGGGGGGAGCAGACTGAGGAATCGGAGGATGACGAGGTGACTGACCCGAGCTGGGTTGATATGCCGAGTGAAGACAGTGCTTCTGAGGCGGAGGCGAGTGCTGCACCAGAATCGGTTGTAAGAGGCAGTGGTGTGGCCAGAGGGAGAAGCAGGGCCAGAGCTGGTGCATCAGCAGCAACTGTTTCACGTAGTGAAGCTCCCGTGGCGAGGCCTAGATGTTCGCAAGTCTGGAGGTTCTTTAAAGAAAGTGAGGATGACCGACGGACTGTGGTGTGCAACCTGTGCCACACCAGGATCAGCAGGGGTGCCACCACTACTAGCCTAACCACCACCAGCATGCGCAGGCATATGAGTGCTAAACACCCCACTCAATGGAACCAAGGCCGTTCACCACCTCCTGCGGGTCACACCACTGCTCCTTCCCCTGTGTCACTCGCTGCCTCTGCTAGTCAACCCCCTGCGTCACTCGCTGCCTCTGCTAGTCAACCCCCTGCCCAGGACCCCGGCACGAGCGCCTCCCGCCGGAAAACCACACCTTCGCCTCAACGATCCTCCACAGTGTCCACCAACGTGTCCCAGCGCAGCGTTCAGCTGTCTTTACAGCAGACGCTGGAGCGCAAGAGGAAATACAGTTCCACCCACCCACATGCCCAAGCCCTCAATGTCCACATCTCCAAATTGTTTAGCCTGGAGATGCTGCCCTATAGGCTGGTAGAGACCGAGGCCTTTCGCAATCTCATGGCGGTGGCTGCCCCTCGGTATTCGGTCCCCAGCCGCCACTATTTTTCCCGATGTGCTGTCCCAGCCCTACACCAGCACGTGTCACAGAACATCATCCGTGCCCTGACCAACGCTGTTTCTGAGAAGGTCCACCTAACCACGGACACGTGGACAAGTGCTGCCGGGCAGGGACACTATATCTCACTGACGGCACATTGGGTTAACTTGGTGGAGGCTGGGACCGAGAATGACCCTGGGGCCGCTCACGTACTGCCCACACCGAAGATTGCGGGGCCTACCTCGGTCACGGTCTCTCAGACGTACTATGCCTCCTCCTCCGACCCCTCCTCCTCCTCCACCGAATTACCATCCGTGGGCACGGCGCCTTCAGTCAGTAGCTCTAGGCACAGCAGCAGTGCCGTGGGTAAGCGCCAGCAGGCGGTGCTCAAACTGCTGAGATTAGGTGACAAAAGGCACACCGCCCAAGAGCTGTTACAGGGCATCACGGCGCAGACCGATGTGTGGCTGGCACAGCTGAACCTCAAGCCAGGCATGGTTGTGTGTATCAACGGGCGTAAACTGGTGGCGGCTCTGCGACTCGGCAGACTGACACATGTGCCATGCCTGGCCCACGTGTTCAATCTAATAGTTCAGCGGTTCCTCAAGACATACCCCAATCTGTCTGATTTGCTCACCAAGGTGCGCCGCATCTGTGCGCATTTCCGCAAGTCGAACACAGATGCTGCCACTCTCAGGGCAGCGCAGCGCCGCCTACAACTGCCCGCTCACCGACTGTTGTGCGACGTGCCCACGAGATGGAATTCCACATTAAACATGTTATCCAGAGTTTACCAGCAGCGCAGAGCGATTGTAGACTGCCAGATGTCATCTTCCACCAGAACTGGTAGTCAGGTCTCTCAGATTCCTCAAGTCTACAATGAGGAGTGGACGTGGATGTCTGATATCTGCCAGGTGTTGAGCAACTTTGAGGAGTGAACACAGATGGTCAGCGGCGATGCCGCCATTATCAGCCTCACCATCCCGCTGCTTTGCCTGTTGAAAAACTCACTGCTCAGCATCAAGTCGGATGCTTTGCACTTGTCACAAGAGACGGTGGAGGAAGATACGTCGCTTGATAGCCAGAGCACCCTCCGGTCTGTTTCTCAGCGTGTATCGGAGGAGGGGGATGAGGATGAGGAGGAAGAGGAGGAGAATGTCGGCGAGACAGTAGAGGGTACCAGTGCTCAGTCCTTAACTCTTGAGCGTGTATGGGCTAAAGAGGAGGACTTGGAGGAGGAGGAGGATGAAATGGAGAGTCAGGCAAGTGAGGAGAGGGAATTCT
>ONZH01007526.1:0-81507 GCA_900303285.1 Rhinella marina
AATTTCTGAGGAGCTCAACATGATTTGTGTATCTAGAAATAATTGAGATTGTGATGAAGGCTACATATACCATTAGTTGTCAAAAAAGGTAGTTTGGAAATCTCTCTCACATTTTGACTGGTAATATGTAAGAAAATTAGGATCTGCACATATTAGAAGCTTGTAGCAGAAGGAAATTCCCTTTGTAGTAGTGAAAGAGGAGGTTAACCATTTGTACAGGGGGAGATCTGTCTGTTGACCAGATCAGTTTGTTAATAGCATGTTTAATCTGCAGAAATATAAATTTGTCTGAGATTTGTAGTGCGTATTGGCTTTTTAAAACCTCAAAATTCAGTATCTGCTCTCTTGCCATTAAGTCTGATAGTTTACAGATACCCTGCATCTTCGATCTGACAAATAATTATCCAGGAGGATAGTTTTTAAGATCTTAATTTTGGCATCAAAATAGTTCATTGAGACCAGTTTTAGTTTAATAACCGAAGTGCCCCATGAGTCCATAATGGCCCCTATAATAGGATGAGAAGAACATAGTGGTCTACAAAACAAAGTCGAGGCTATCAACCTATCAGCAATACTATGTTTATCCAGCTCCTGCATCTCAATAGTAACCCAATGTTTGGAAGTATCCTTTAGCCAAAGAGATTTTAACTGATCTAGGATGGTGGCTCTATAATAGAAAGATACTGATGGGCACCCTACACCTCCAGTTTTCATTTCTCTATATAGAATATCTGCTCCAACCCATGGTTTCTTGTTATTTCAAATGAAACTTATTAAGATGGATTGGGAAGGAAGGAGTTATGGAGCCAAATTGGGACATTCCTAAATGTGTATAGGTATTTAAGAATATTTAACATTTTAATTGCCACAATCCTTCCAAACTGGGAGATTCCTTTTGTCTTTAGGTTTGTTAGGTAACTTTTAATTGTTTTTAGGAAGGGTAAGTAGTTTTTGTCAAAGAGCTTGGAAGCTGGGTACGCAAGATTTATGCCTAGATATGGGAGGGAAGAGAAAACCCACCCAAAAGAGTATTTGGATTTCAACGGGATGTTACCTTAGAAAGTAAAGCCATATTCAAAATAAATGACTTGGACTGACTAACTTTATAATAGGATAGACTACTGAAATTGGCAAGTATCCGGACAATGGATGGGAGTGAGTCTTAAACGAATATTAAAACGAGGACATAGAAAGCCAGAGGAAAAAACAGATGCAGAGGGGCACAAATATAGCGCCATTATGGGACAGAGAAATAGTCCATTTATTCCATACTTTCTTAGGACTTCGTTTAAGTAACCCCAATGGACTCTATCAAACGCCTTCTCTGCATCTAGGGAAAGGAGCAAAGAAGGCATCCCAGTTAGAGATGAGCAAGCACTAAAATGCTCGGGTGCTCGTTATTCGATTCAAACTTTTCCCGATGCTCGGGTGCTCGTTTCGAATAACGAACCCCATTGAAGTCAGTGGGAGACTCGAGCATTTTTTGCAGGGGACCAAGGCTCTGCCTAGGGAAGGCTGGGTGAAAACCTGGAAACCTCAGAAAATGATGGAAACACCACGGAAAATGGACAGGAAACAGCAGGGGCAGCATGCATGGATGCCTCTGAGGCTGCCTAATCCCACCATTACCCCAAATTCTCAGGCAACAGCCTGGTGGTTACCCTCATGGCAATTGTGCTCACCCAGACCAAGAAAGGCGAGGCACATGCCCATCACATGTTAGGGAAGCACCCAACTAGGTGCAACGAAGGTCCATCACCGCCAATTTTCAGGGACACGGTAATGGTGACCCACTTAAAAATGCTGCCTGACAACTTGGCGGTGAACCCCTGATTGTCTGGCTTTCAATAAGATTGCAGTGTAAAGCATAGTGGTGAGCCTCAGTAATAAGATTGCAGTGTAAAGCATGGTGGTGAGCCTCAGTATGACTTTTTAGATGGAGATTGCATGTGGTCACGTACTCCCTGGAACCCCATAGTCACCCCTTCTCTGATGTGCTACCCCAGAACATTCTCTGCCCCAATTCGCAAGACCTTTTGCAGTCTCCGTGTGCTGACAGTTGGGATTTACCAGTGTTGTCTGAGGAGGTGGTGGACAATGGCGAGACACAGGTGTCGGGGGGTGAGTTTGTTGTATGGGAAGCAAGTTACAGTGGGGACTCCTTTGGGGGGGACTTTCTCATGATGGGACAGATTCAATTGTGTTTAGAAAGGCTGATGGGCTTCCGTCAGCACTGTGTGTATAGAACCCCATGGCCTTTCATAAAAATAGTCTGGCGATGACCCGAAGGCAATTTTCAGGGACACGGTAATGGTGACCCACTTAAAAATGCTGCCTGACAACTTGGCGGTGAACCCCTGATTGTCTGTCTTTCAATAAGATTGCAGTGTAAAGCATGGTGGTGAGCCTTAGTAATAGGATTGCAGTGTAAAGCATGGTGGTGAGCCTCAGTATGACTTGTTGGATGGAGATTGCATGTGGTCACGTATTCCCTGGAACCCCATAGTCACCCCTTCTCTGATGTGCTACCCCAGAACATTCTCTGCCCCAATTCGCAAGACCTTTTGCAGTCTCCGTGTGCTGACAGTGGGGATGTACCAGTGTTGTCTGAGGAGGTGGTGGACAATGGCGAGACACAGGTGTCGGGGGGTGAGTTAGTTGTATGGGAAGCAAGTTACAGTGGGGACTCCTTGGGGGGACTTTCTCATGGTGGGACAGATTCAACTTGGGTGGATCAGGCACAGGAAAAGATCAATTTTTTTTTTGTTTATTTAACTTTTATTTAGCACAAATAACCACAGAGATATTTATTTGTTCTCTTCGCTGCGCAGTCTGGCGTTGGGGTTCGTCACTTTGATGGCGAGCTGTGCCGCTCTCTCCACAATGGTCTTTCGGTTCTTTGAGGAGACGTTGAGGAGATCAGTGAAATTCAGTGAATGACGACGCAGGACCCCAACTTAAAAATTTAGCATCAACCGGTACAGTCGTAAATTATGAGCTTGATCAAGTGTGGCATGTGTTCTCTGTATTCTTCTCAGTTTTTTACCGTATATGGCAGCTATCCGGAAAAATAGTTTGGAGAGAGAGAAAGATAGGAAAAAGATGTAAATTGTTTGGAGAGAGGGCCTGTAGGTGGACCTCCGGAAAAATTGTTTGGAGAGAGGGCCTGTAGGTGGACCTCCGGAAAAATTGTTTGGAGAGAGGGCCTGTAGGCGGACCTCTGGAAAAATAGTTTGAAGAGAGGGCCTGTAGGGGGCCCTCCTGAAAATTTGTGGTAAAAGAGTGCCAGTTGGACCTCTAAAAAATGGTTTTTTTGGTCAGCGTTAGGCAAAGACGACATGGAGGAGGAGAAGGAGGAGTAGAGAAGAGGAATCGGATACATAAGTAATGTTAATCTTTAGCTGCTCTCCCCCGGAGGAGATTTGAATTCCGGTGAAATCCAGGCTTTGTTCATTTTAATAAGCGTCAGCCTGTCAGCGCTGTCAGTTGACAGGCGTGTACGCTTATCGGTGATGACGCCACCAGCTGCACTGAATACCCGCTCTGACAGCACGCTAGCGGCAGGGAAGGCCAGCACCTCCAAGGCGTACAGCGCCAGTTCAGGCCACATGTCCAGCTTTGAAACCCAGTAGTTGTATGGAGCAGAGTGATCACGCAGGACGTTGGTATGGTCAGTTAGATACTCCCTCACCATCTTTCTGGACAGCTCCCCCCTACTCTGCCTAGACTGGGGATAGGTGACAGTGTCTAGCTGGGGTGACATAAAACTGGCAAAGGCTTTGGAGAGTGTTACCCTGCCAGTGCTGGAAAAGCTTCCTGCTCGGCTCCTCTCCCCCGCTACTTGGCCCACAGAACCATGCCCTCTGCCGCTAGCGGCATCAGATGGGAAGGATTGTTTCAGCTTGTGCACCAGGGCCTGTTGATATCTATTCACTCTCATACTCCTTTCCTCTGCAGGGATGAGAGTGGAAAGGTTCTGCTTGTACCGTGGGTCCAGGAGAGTGAACACCCAGTAATCGGTGTTTGAAAAAATGCTTCTAACGTGAGGGTCACGGGATAGGCAGCCTAACAGGAAGTCTGCCATGTGCGTCAGAGTCCCAACACATAAGAATTCCCTCTCCTCACTGGCCTGACTCTCCATTTCCTCCTCCTTCCCCTCCTCCAAGTCCTCCTCTTCAGCCCATACACGCTCAAGAGTTAAGGACTGAGCACTGGTACCCTCTATTGTCTCGCCGACATTCTCCTCCTCTTCCTCCTCATCCCCCTCCTCCGATACGCGCTGAGAAACAGACTGGAGGGTGCTCTGGCTATCAAGCGACGTATCTTCCTCCACCGTCTCTTGTGACAAGCGCAAAGCATCCGTCTTGATGCTGAGCAGTGAGTTTTTCAACAGGCAAAGCAGTGGGATGGTGAGGCTGATAATGGCGGCATCGCCGCTGACCATCTGTGTTGACTCCTCAAAGTTGCTCAACACCTGGCAGATATCAGACATCCACGTCCACTCCTCATTGTAGACTTGAGGAATCTGACTGACCTGACTACCAGTTCTGGTGGAAGTTGACATCTGGCAGTCTACAATTGCTCTGCGCTGCTGGTAAACTCTGGATAACATGTTTAATGTCGAATTCCATCTCGTGGGCACGTCGCACAACAGTCGGTGAGCGGGCGGTTGTAGGCGGTGCTGCGCTGCCCTGAGAGTGGCAGCATCTGTGGTCGACTTGCGGAAATGCGCACAAATGTGACGCACCTTGGTGAGCAAATCAGACAGATTGGGGTATGTCTTGAGGAACCGCTGAACTATAAGATTGAACATGTGGGCCAGGCATGGCACATGTGTCAGTCTGCCGAGTTGCAGAGCCGCCACCAGGTTACGCTCGTTGTCACACACAACCATGCCTGGCTTGAGGTTCAGCCGTGCCAGCCACAGATCGGTCTGCGCCGTGATGCCCTGTATCATCTCTTGGGCTTTTGTCACCTAAGCTCAGCAGTTTGAGCACCGCCTGCTGGCGCTTACCCATGGCACTGCTGCTGCGCCTAGAGCTACCGACTGAAGGCACCGTGGCCACGGATGGTAATTCGGAGGAGGAGGTGGAGGAGGAGGAGGGGTCGGAGGAGGAGGCATAATATGTCTAAGAGACCGTGACCGAGGTAGGCCCCGCAATCCTTGGTGTGGGCAGTACATGAGCGGCCCCAGGGTCAGTCTCGGTTCCAGCCTCCACCAAGTTAACCCAATGTGCCGTCAGTGAGATATAGTGTCCCTGCCCGGCAGCACTTGTCCACGTGTCCGTGTTTAGGTGAACCTTCTCAGAAACAGAGTTGGTCAGGGCACGGATGATGTTCTGTGACACGTGCTGGTGTAGGGCTGGGACGGCACATCGGGAAAAATAGTGGTGGCTGGGGACAGAATACCGAGGGGCAGCCACCGCCATGAGATTGCGAAAGGCCTCGGTCTCTACCAGCCTATAGGGCAGCATCTCCAGGCTCAGCAATTTGTAGATGTGGACGTTGAGGGCTTGGGCATGTGGGTGGGTGGAACTGTATTTCCTCTTGCGCTCCAGCGTCTGCTGTAAAGACAGCTGAACTCTGCGCTGGGACACATTGGTGGACACTGTGGAGGATCGTGGAGGCGAAGGTGTGGTTTTCCGGCGGGAGGCGCTCGTGCCGGGGTCCTGGGCAGGGGGTTGACTAGCAGAGGCAGCGAGTGACACAGGGTAAGGAGCAGTGGTGTGACCCGCAGGAGGTGGTGAACGGCCTTGGTTCCATTGAGTGGGGTGTTTAGCACTCGTATGCCTGCGCATGCTGGTTGTGGTTAGGCTAGTAGTGGTGGCACCCCTGCTGATCCTGGTGTTGCACAGGTTGCACACCACAGTCCGTCGGTCATCCTCACTTTCTTTAAAGAACCTCCAGACTTGCGAACACCTAGGCCTCGCCATGAGAGCTTCACTACGTTAAACAGTTGCTGCTGATGCACCAGCTCTGGCCCTGCTTCTCCCTCTGGCCACACCACTGCCTCTTCCAACTTGTTCTGGTGCAGCACTCGCCTCCTCCTCAGAAGCACTGTCTTCACTCAGCTTATCAACCCAGCTTGGGTCAGTCACCTCGTCATCCTCCGATTCCTCAGTCTGCTCCCCCCTCGGACTTCCTGCCCTGACAACAACTTCACCACTGTCTGACAACCGTGTCTCCTCATTGTCCAACACCTCTTTACAAACTTCTTCCACTAATTCAACATTGTCGTCATCATCATCATCACACCCACAGACTGCGACAGTTGGAAAACTTGGGCATTGGGAACGAGGTCAGCAGCAACCTGAGAAGTGGTTTGTGACTCTGGGAAGGGTCCAGAAAACAGTTCCTGAGAGTATGCCGGATCTCATTCCAAATTTTCCTGGAAGGGGGCAGACTGGGGGGAAGGAGGTTGAGGTGGAGGAGCCAGAGGAGTGCTCCCTTGGGTAACGTGGGTGGACTGCGTGGAAGACTGACTGGTGGACAAATTACTTGAAGCATTGTCCGCAATCCACGACATCAGCTGTTCGCACTGTTGTGGTTTCAACAGTCCTCTACCACGTGTCCCTGTAAGTTGAGACATGAAGCTAGGGAGTGTAGCTCTGCGGCGTACCCCTGCTCCCTCATCAGCAGGTACTGTCTCACCCTGCCCAGGACCACGGCCTCTGGCCCCTGCAGTAATTGAATGCCCACGCCCTCGTCCTCGACCCAACATTTTCTGCATATAAGTGTATTATATAAAAAATAAAAAATAAATGGGCCTGCTGTACTGAAACCCACAAACTTGTTCAGTCTGGTTGAATTAAGTGACGTACAGAAAGTGTCACCTGGACAGAAAATACGGATTGTAGTGAGTGTACTGAACTGTGACACACAGAATGGTTCCACACTGCTGTGTGAAATGGATTTGTATCACTGAGCTAAAACAACAAAAAAAACTATTTTTTTAATATATTTTTTTTGTAGTTTTGTTTTTTTTGGAACGTGACGTTCAGAAACTATCGTAGAGCTAACTGACACCCTGCTGACGGTGGCTATTTTGACTGCGACCCAGACAAATGTCGCACAGAGATTTTTGGGATCAAGCTATATACGTGACAGCAAAAGACCTGGTTGTGTTAAGTGACATACAGAAAGTGTCACCTGGACAGAAAATACGGATTGGAGTGAGTGTACTGAACTGTGACAGACAGAATGGTTCCACACTGCTGTGTGAAATGGATTTGTATCACTGAGATATAACATTAAAAAAAAAAAGGGGGTTATATATGGCCATAGCTGCACTACTAGTGCCAGCCAGCCAAGCCAAGAGACAAAAAAAAAATTCTTGTAGCCCTTAGAAGGGCTGTTGGGTTCTTTGTGGGTGATTCCTGCCTAACAGAGAACTAAATGCAGGCCCTAACACTCTCCCTGAAACGCAGCAGTTCTATCCCTAACAACATCCAGACAGCATCTGAGCCGAGCACCGCGGCCAGTCACTAGTATATTTCAGAGTCACCTGATCAAGCCAGCCAACCCCTGTTATCGACATGTAAGGGCCCCACGTGATGCTGGGTGTACCGCAGAGTCTCCTGGCTTGTGATTGGCTGAGTTTATAGGCACCAAAAATGCACAACGCGGAAGTTGCCATTTCCTCGAGCATGGCGAGATACTCGTCTGAGCAGCGAGCACTTACGAGTACCCTAATACTCGAACGAGCACCAAGCTCGGACGAGTATGCTCGCTCATCTCTAATCCCAGTCCATCCCACATGATGAATAAGGTTAATGAGTCTCCTGGTTCCATCCACTGCCTGTCTATGCTTTATAAAGCCCTCTTGATCCATCTTTACCAACTGTGGAAGAAATTTAAGTAACCTATTAGCCAGTATCTTACAGTAAATTTTCAAATGACCATTGAGAAGGGATATAGGGTGGAAGTTCTCTGGTTTATCAGGTGTTTCCCCTGGCTTAGGGAGAGTAACAATTAGGCCTCTTTCACATGAGCGAGTTTTCTGTCAGAGGGCAATGCTTGAAGCAAACGCATAGCATCCGGACTGAGTCCTGACTCATTAATTTCAATGGGTCTGTATGTTTATTACGCTCTAATTCCATAGAAGTGACTAGAGATTCAGTGAAAAACGGATTGCATCAGGATGCAGTCCGGATGCAATGCGTTTTTCACTGATGGTTTCTAGGAAATGTAGATTGTTATTCTTCATGTTTGTTTTCATGTGCATAAAAAACACATCAAAAACTGTTTGCACCTGCACAGAAAAACTGAAACACTGAATGCAATCCCAGGCAAAACTAACTGAACTTGCATGCAGAACCATCAGTTTTTTTCCTGAACAGAGCCTGAGAGAATCCGTAATGCTCATGTGATAGAGGCCTTAGAGCATGCAGCATCTCCCGGGGCAGACTACCAGTTTCCATTATTTTGTTAAAGTCTAATAATAAATGGTGGGTTATGAGCTGGCCAATTTTTTTGTAAATTCATTTATAAATCCATCAGGTCTGGGGGCTTATTTATTTTCAGCTTTTGGATAACAGATCTGATTTCTGACTGGGAAATAGGAGAATTGAGGGAATTCATGTCTTCAGTGTCAGAGAGGGGCGTTTTAAAGAATGTAGAAAATCTATTTTAGCAGTTCTCTGTTTTTTGTTTATGGCAGCTATTTTAACCCCTTCACGCCCAGCGCCATACATGGACGGCGCTGGGGTCGTGACTTGCCGCCCAGTGCTATAGTACGAAGGCGCACTGATCTGCAGGGGACCAGCTGTTCCCAATAGCAGGACCCCTGCTGTATGTGCTGGCATCGGTGAAAACACCGATGCCAGCACATTAACCCTTGGTGCACATGCGATCTGTGCGGCGTGAAGGGGCTGCCATCGGGTCCCCGCGCTGCTGTGACGGGGACCCGATGGCTTGGATGGCAGCCTGATGCCTTCCTAAGGCATAGTGGCTGCCATACCTATGAGCCTGTGAGATCCAGCCCCCTGGATCTCACAGGCAGGAAGCTGTAAGTGTATTACTGTGTGTAATACACTTACAGCCAATGCATTACAATACAGAAGTATTGTAATGCATTGTGCAGGGGATTAGACCCCATAAGTTAAAAAGTGTGAACAAAGTAAAAAAAAAAAAAAAAAAAGTTAAAGAAATAAAGTTTTACAAAAAAGTTTCAAGTAAAAAAAAAAGCGTCCTTTTCACAAAATAAAGTTTAAAAAAATTGTAGAAAATAGGGGAAAAAAAGAAAAATAGACATATTAAGTATCGCCGCATCCATATCGACCGGCTCTATAAAAATATCACCTGATCCAACCCGCCAGTTGAACGCAGTAAAAAAAAAAAAAACTACGCCAAAACAGCCATTTTTTGGTCACCTTCACTTACAAAAAGTGTAATAGCAGGCGATTAAAAAGGCGTATTTACCCCAAAATTGGCACCAATCAAACAGTCATCTTATCCCGCAAAAAATGAGACCATACCTAAGACAATCGCCCAAAAAATAAAAAAAATGGCTTTCATAAAATGGCAACACAAAAAATGATTTTATTCTGTTCAAAAATGTTTTCACAATGTAAAAATTTAAAAACATAAAAATAGACATATTGGGTATCGCCACATCTGAAACAACCTGCTCTATAAAATTATTACATGAGATGCCATTTTTTCACCTTGACTCACAAGAAGTGTAATGCCAAGCGATCAAAAAGTCTTATGTACCCCAAAATGGTACCAATGAAAACGTCACCTCATCCTGCAAAAAATGATCCCCCACATAAGACAATAACTCAAAAAATAAAAAGCAATGAGACCTGCAAACCAATCCATCAAAATCTGTGCTGCAACATCCATATGGCGCTCCTTCTGATCTGAATCCTGCTATGTGCCCCCACAGAAGTTTACCACTACATATGGGGTGTTGCCATATTCAGAAGAAAATAGGTAACAAATTATGGGGTGCTTTTTCTGCTGTTACCCCTTTATTAAAATGAAAAATGTGGGGCTAAAGCAACATTTTATTGGAAGAAATGAAACTTTTAATTTTCACAGTCAAGTGTTTCAAAGTGCTCAGTATACCACTTAATATATTCTTTGAAGGGTGTAGTTTCCAAAATGGGGTCACTTTTTGAGGGTTTCCACTGTAGGGGTGTTAGTCAGGGTCTCTGAATTACAAAATGGTGCCTAAAAACAATTCTAGTAAAATCTTCCTCTAAAATCCATATGGTGCTCCTTTCCTTCTGACCACTGCCACATGCCCTAGAACAGTTTACCACCACATATGGGGTATTTCTGTAAACTGCAGAATCAGAGTAAGTATATTGAGGTTTAGTTTGCTGTTAACCCTTGCTGTGTTGCAAGAAAAAAAATGAATAACATGAAAAATCTGCTTAAAAAATGAAATTTTGAAATTTCGCCTCCATTTTTCTTTGATTCTTGTGGAACATCTAAAGGGTTAACAAAATTTGTAACGTCAGTTTTCAATAATTTGAGGGGTGTAGTTTCTAAAATTGGGTCATTTATGAATGGTTTCCATTACTTAAGCCCCTCAAAATCACTTTATATCTGAATTGGTGCTTTAAAAAAATGGTTTCTAAACGTCTAAGCCCTCTAACCTCCTAAAAAAATAAAATGACATTTGCAAAATGATGCCAACATAAAATAGACATATGGGGAATGATGACTCATAACTATTTTATGAGGTATTACTATCTGTCTTAAAAGTGGACAAGTTAAAATTTAGAAAATTGCGAATTTTTCCATTTTTTTTTTAAATAAAGGAAAAATATATTGACTCAAATTTACTACTCTCATGAAGTACAATGTGTCACTAGAAAACAATCACAGAATGGCTTGGATAAGTAAAAGTGTTCCAAAGTTATTACCACATAAAGTGACACATGTCAGATTTGCAAAAAATGGCCTGGGCAGGAAGGTGAAAACTGGCTGAAAGGGGTTGAAAGGGTTAATGAATTGGCCTCTCAGTATAGCTTTGTAGGTACACCAATTGTTTATAACTTCATGGTGATTAAAGGTCCTTTTACACGGGCCGATTATCGGCCGAAAAATCGTTCCTAGGAACGCTAGTGCCGATAATCGGCCAGTGTAAAAGTGGCCCTAATCAGCCGACGAACGAGCAAAACGCTCGTTCGTCGGCTGATTGGATCTTTTGGTTTCCTCAAAAGATCCAATCTGTCGGGCGCACATCGACCTGTGTAAACAGGCGATGTGCGCCTGACAGCATGGAGCTTCCCGGCCGCACGAGTGATACAGCGATCACTCGTGCGGCCCGGCGCTCGATTCATCGGGCCGTGTAAAGGCTCCCTGCCCGAGCGCCGATATCGCTGATCGGCGCTCGGGCAGGGAGACACATCGGCCCGTCTAAAAGTGCCTTAAGAGTAGAGAGCTCAGACTTTTTTCCTTTTCTAGCAAGTCACAAGTACAGCCATTGTTTAATAAAGAGTTGTTCAGTCTCCAGGGGAATAGAGAAAAGGAATTAAACTGTTCCTCTAAAGGTACAGATATAGGTGCATGGTCTGGTCTGACGTTGTAATAATACCTATAGAGGATTTGACAACTCGTTGCAATAACCCCTTATCTACTACCACAAGATCTATCATAGAATAGTGTTTAATAAACGTCTGAAAAATTTACTTTGTTTTCTGTGGTGTATACAGTGAGACAATACAATACGCATATTGTTAATTATGCAGTTCAATAAGATGTAACAACCATTTATGTTGCAGCTTACATTAATAATGGTAAAGGCTGATGAGTTTCTAGCCACCAATAGTACACACCAGTTTTTGCGTGTAGTGAAAATGTGAGGAAAATCTTTCTGTTTAATTCTATGGCAGTCTTCTTCGTTGAAGTGGGTCTCATCCACACAAAGGATGTCACATTTAAGTGATTTAGCTTCTTTCCACAAGAAAGATCTTTCGAGAGAGTTATTTAGGGCTTTAACATTGATAGAAGGTATTGTGAACACCATATTGAGATCATAAGGCCTATATGCTGAAATCTCTCCTGACCTGAGGATAGCATGTCTACACCTCTTGAGTGATGAGTTAGAAATATAAAAGTTAAATGACCAATAAAACTAAAGAAAAAAGTAATAGGTCGCAGACAGACAACCCTTATGAAACACCAATTTCAATTGTCCACCATTAGTCCACTTGGAACCGAAACCGAGTAGAAATGAATTTCTGAAGTTATTAGATATATACAGCAGTTACAGTACAGACATTGCCCCCAGTGTAGGTGTGTGATGTACACATATCAGAGAACACACAGGGTTCCAGATATATGCATCAGTTATAATCTAGGTAGCACCATCAGTATAAGACCCTAAGTACTTATCTTGCCTAGGATGACGATGATCCAGTAATCACCCTGGTAGATAATGCCTGCAGTCTACTTTGGGAGGAAGTAATGTCACAACATAGCACAAAAACTGGCTTGCATGGTTTGCATCACATTTCACAACTGCTTTACACACTTTTCTAAGCATTTTACACCTCATTTGACAAGGGACCATTGCTTCACTTAGACTAGCACAGGATTTACCATACTCCAAAGTTGTAAAGGTCCATGTGCCAGAGCAGTAAATTTGTCTTACATTAAGACTGTGATTCGTAGTCTAAGACAGTGTAATGTACAACATTATTAATAAATCTGCCCCACTTTATAAAATGTTGTCTAGTGTTTGTCCATAGAAGTTAATGGGATATATATATATATATATATATTATATATATATATATATATATATAATTAGATTTTTTTTATTATTATTATTATTATTTGGTTTTTTTTTTTTTTACAAAATATATGTAACAAATGCTAGATTAATCATTTGCATGGAATTTACAATTTATCTCCTCTCCATGTTCAGGTGGGATTCCTTTCAGTAATCCAGTTTCCTTCCACTTGGAAGCATACTGCCAGGTTAGAGAGATGACTGTACTTTGTATATGCTTGTGTAAGGTCTTTGATGTTTCCACACCACACAGCAGCAGAATGTGAGGAAATAAGCGACAGGACCAGAAAACCTCCTGTTCATATCATAGTATGAAACACTGAAGAAGATCAACCCATAAATTGAAAAAAGGAGCAGTGGCCAGAGAGTCTGATTGGAACAGGGGAGTGAGAAAAACGGCATCATGGAGTGAATGTGGAGAATGTGGAGAACTACAGAGCTCAGTTGGAACCATCAAACTATCAGGGGAACTCCTGAGTCCAGGTATAACCTTCAAGCTGTCAGGAGAACTACAGATCCTAGCTACAGCTTTCAGCCTGTCCAAGGAACTACTGAGCCCAATTACAGCTTTTATTGTGTCAGAAGAACTACAGAGCCCAACTAGAGCCTTCAGCCTGTTAGGCAAACTACTGAGAGCAAGTATAACCCCCAACTTGTCAGGAGAACTATAGAATCCAGCTAGAGCCCCCAGCCTAGTAAGAAAACTACTAGACATAGAACATGACTGAAAAACAAGAAGGATCACTAGTGACATTGCTCCTTACAATCCCCTAAAGTGGGGGTGACAGTTTTGTTGTTATTTGTTGAAACGCACTGTATTATGACTACTTTTATAATGAAAGAGGTTTTCTCATCACAGACACCCATTGTCTGACAGGAGCGGGTCCCAGAGGTAGGACCACTGAGAACGGATCGGGGAAAGGTGGTGGAGGGAGCACTGCACATGCGCAGCCGCCCTCCAAATATTTCCGTTGACCACATAGAAATGAATGGAAGCGTTGGCCACACAAGAGTAGTGCGCTCCTATTCACTTGTATGGGGAGGGCACTTGGCAGTGTCTGGACCCCGGGAAAGCCAGGTCCTACAGCCACCTCTCTCCCTGCTCTGTTCTTGGCATAGGCGCAGGTCTCAGAGGTGGGACCCACACCTATCAGACAATGGGTGCATATCCTAGTGCTATGCCCCCATTGTCTGTGATGGCAATACCCCTTTAATCTATTTTCTAGTAGATTAAGCATGTTTTGTTCTGCGCTGTGCACTTGTACTGTGCACTAGGCCTACAGGTTCTGCCTACATGTTGCTATGGCAATATATGCCTCTATTTTTTTTTCACCTGTTGCTATATTGCCTGTAGCTATTGTGTCATTATCACTTAGTGAGTGCAGGGCAGTGGTTTCTTAAGTCATCTCGGTGGAAGAACCTCCCAATACTCACTACTTGGGTAGAGGTCCTGTACCTAGAAAGTGAAGTTAACCAAACATCCACAGGTATCAAAGTACCCAGGTGTTACACTTGCAATAAGAAAATCAAATTTTAACCAATATTAGCAATACATTCACTGTTCAGTACTGTGGGAAATATCAGATCTCCATATTTATCAAGTAAGTAAAGAATATCATGATTACCTTATCTGTTAAATTTTCCATTTACTTTTGTGCAATTTAAGGCTTTTACATTTAAGCATTAGTTCAACATTTATGGTGTGGTGATTTCACTCAAATCTTCTCTAACACCTTTCCTCAAAATAGAGATCTTCTACATCCTATATTAGCATACTGTAGTTTCCATTTTCTACTCTTTCTTCAGCACCAGGATGGCAAATGAATTATGCAGTGGCAAAATGAACTCCATACTGAAGGTGAAAACTCATCAGTCCTTTCCAATGAAAAAGAAAAACATAAAGCATTACCAAGAATATATAGTTTTTCTTATTATATCTAGAGATAGGTCTAGATGTCATTGCAGGCTTTTTAAGTGCTGTGTATTATTTATTGATGTAAATAGCACTTTTCAGTTATGGAATCAATGTTCAGCCACTCCAACCATAAAATGCATTATGTAATATTATAGGTTTGCTTTGTAAATATTGTGGAAACTTATTGGTCATACAGTAACAATAAAATATACAATGCAATAGACTTACCCTTTGATATGTTTCTTGTCACCTAAATTAGTTTCTGTTGATCTCAGGAGCATCTTTACCATCTGTGATGCCCTGACTAAGAAACATAACATCGCAAGGCTTTCAACTGTATTGCCATTATCAGGACAATGATACAGTTTTATACTGTGGCGCGGGTGGCAGCATTTTGTGCTGCCCTGTGGTATCTGGCTCTGCTGGGGCAGTATGTTTGTGCTGCTCTGTGGTTTTTGTTTTTTTGGAGGCAGTATATTGTGCTGCACTGTGGTATCTGGTTCTGCTCAGGCAGTACATTATGCTGCACTGTGGTTCTGTTGAGGCAGCATTTTGTGCTGAACTGTTGTATCTGGTTCTACTGGGGCAGTATTTTTGTGCTGCACTGTGGTATTTGGTTCTGCTTGGGCAGTATATTATGCTGCACTGTGGTTCTGTTGAGGCAGTATTTTGTGCTGCACTGTGGTTTTTGGTTTTGTTGGGGTGGTATTTTGTCCTGCACTACAGTATTGCTGGCCCTGACTAGTTCTGTTGTCCCACCTTCCATCAATTTGGACCCACCTACAACATGGAGCCACTTTTAGTATTTTTTTCAGGGCCACTTTAAGTTCCCAGTCCACTCCTGATGTCCCCCACTGTGGGTCTCAATTTAATCCAGCAGCTCATTAAGCTTCTATGAAGCTTTGTTCATGAAACATCACTTGATCGCGTTATCTCATACTCCAAAAAACAGTCACATTCAAAAACAAAACATTCTTGGGAGGAACATACAGATTTTATGCAGATAGTGCAATTGGTTGGATTCAAACTTAGGATATCAATATCTGTACTGTAAGGCAACATTGCAGAATCAATTTGTACAAACCACAGATAAGGTCCATGTGGCTACTAACTGCTCTTCAGAGAGAAGTGCCCCAGCCCTGTTTGGTACCACCATGTGCGAGGTAGAAACATATGCAGAACTCTCCTCTCATTAGTATCTGCATTAAATAAAGCAAGGTAGAAGAACAGACCTAAGGGTAATTGGAAGGGCATTGTGTGAGAAAGAGGTTGCAAAAGCCAGCAGCGTATTGGGGACCATCTTGATCTTTCACAGGGGCATCTCTATTCACTGTATTCCATAGGCGCTAACTAGAGTTGAGCGAACGTGCTCGTAACGAGCACTGTAGTGCTCAGATCCCCTGCACTGGCATGGCCGCAGGCATCCGGATCCATCCTCACCTGACTGTAAGTCAATGGGGGCGGATCCGTTTGGTATGACACAAGAGTCAGGGGATCCGAGCACTACAGTGCTCGTTACGAGCACGTTCGCTCAACTCTACCGCTAACCAATGAGCTATAACAACATTTGTGCTTTAACTACATTGGCTGTTAAATTCATCCATGTTTGACATTTAAAAACTGCTCCACTTACAGCCAGCCAAGAACATTTTAAGCAGCATGAGCCAAGCAAAGTTTTGAATTGCTCAAGTAACCATAGAAACAAATTGCAATCTAATCATTTAAGTGAGCTCCTGCAATGTTTAACCTGAGCTTGTCAGCTGAGTGAATGTGTTTATTCAGAAAGATTTTATTAATTGCTAACTCTTGTTGAAAAAAATACAGCTTGTACAGTACGGATGGAAATTAAGTTGGCATTCTACCAGCAATGCTCTAAGAAAATGCGTTTGAAAAAGTGGAAAGGATTTGACAGTTTTATGTATTTCTGTATTCAACAAAGCTTTTGGCAATAAGAGTGTTATCATTTAATTTTTCCAATTTTTCCTGTATGCTAAAGGCATTGGGATAAAGACTACAACTTAGCACATGTATAATAACCATATTACACAGTTTTACATTCATTTTTCAATAACCCCTTCACCACCAGCGTTGTACATGTAAGGCACTGGTTGGGTCTCCTCGAGCAGTCGCCATAGCCAAAGGGGTTTCTGCTGTTTTAAACAGCAGAGCTAATGTCTGCAATAGGAGATAATACCAATCACAGATGTTTAACCCCTAAATTCTGACCGCCTAGCCTAGCTAATAAAACTGGTGAACTGGAATTAGTGATGTGTGAGGAGAACTATGACATAGTGGGAGTAACTGAGACATGGCTGGATGATAGCTATGACTGGGCAGTTAACGTACAGGGTTACAATCTTTTTAGAAAGGATCGTCAAAACCGGAGAGGGGGAGGGGTCTGCCTTTATGTAAAGTCGTGCCTAAAGCCCACACTCCGGGAAGATATAAGTGAGGGACATAAAGATGTGGAGTCACTGTGGGTAGAAATAAATGGAGCCAAAAACAATATTAAAATACTAATAGGGGTTTATTATAAACCACCCAATATATCAGAGACCACAGAAAATCTACTTCTAAACGAAATAGACGAGGCGGCAAATCATAATGAGGTCATTATTATGGGGGACTTCAACTACCCAGATATAGACTGGGAAACTGAAACCTGTACATCTCATAAAGGAAACAGGTTCTTGGCAATAACCAAAGACAATTACCTTTCCCAACTGGTTCAGGACCCAACTAGAGGGACGGCCATACTGGACTTAGTATTAACCAATAGACCTGACAGGACAACAGATGTGCAGGTTGGGGGACACCTGGGAAACAGTGACCATAACATAATAACCTTCCAATTGTCATTCAAAAGAGTGTTTCTTCAGGGAGGAACAAAAATACCAAACTTCAAAAAAGATAAATTTAGCCAAGAGAGGCCATAGGCCTAACTAACTGGGACAAAGTCCTCAAAAATAAAAATACAAAATGGGAGATTTTTAAAAGCATCCTAATATCTAATTGTGAGAGGTACATACCCTATAGGAATAAAATGATAAGAAACAAGAAAAAAACAATGTGGATAAATAGAACTGTAAAGAAAGCAATAAATGACAAAAAGAAAGCATTTAAATCACTAAAACAGGAGGAGAGCGAGGAAGCATTGAAAAACTATAAGGAAAAAAATAGAATATGTAAAAGACAAATAAAAGCAGCCAAACTAGAGACCGAGAGATTAATCGCCAAAGAGAGTAAAACTAACCCTAAAATGTTCTTCAATTATATAAATACTAAAAAATATAAACCTGAAGGTGTCGGCCCCTTACAGAGTAATGAGGGAGGAGTTGCAGAGAGCGATGAGGAGAAAGCGAAGCTACTAAATAGCTTTTTCTCCACTGTATTCACTGAGGAATAGGTCAGATGAAATGCAGAGTATAAAAGTAAATTCCCCTTTAAAAGTGTCCTCTCTGACCCAGGAAGAGGTACAGCAACGTCTTAAAAATATTAAAATAGACAAATCACCAGGACCGGGTGGCATACACCCCCGTATCCTAAGAGAATTAAATAATGTCATCGACAGACCCTTATTTCTGATATTTAAGGACTCTATACTGACGGGGAGTGTTTCACAGGATTGGCGCATAGCAAATGTGGTGCCAATATTCAAAAACGGTCCAAAAACAGAGCCCGGAAACTATAGGCCGGTAAGTTTAACTTCTTTTGTGGGTAAACTGTTTGAAGGTTTTCTGAGAGATGCTATCTTGGAGTACCTCAATGAAAATAAGCAAATAACTCCGTATCAGCATGGCTTCATGAGGGATCGGTCATGTCAAACCAATTTAATCAGTTTCTATGAGGAGGTAAGTTCTAGACTTGACCGTGGTGGCGACTCAATGGATGTCGTATATTTGGACTTCTCCAAAGCGTTTGACACGGTACCACATAAAAAGTTAGTGTACAAAATGAGAATGCTTGGCCTGGGAGAAAATGTCTGTATGTGGGTAAGTAACTGGCTCAGTGATAGAAAACAGAGGGTGGTTATTAACAGTAGATACTCAGATTAGGTCACTGTCACTAGTGGGGTACCACAGGGGTCTGTATTGGGTCATATTCTCTTCAATATATTTATTAATGATATTGTAGAAGGTTTGCATAGTAAAATATCAATTTTTGCAGATGACACTAAACTGTGTAAAGTAATTAACACAGAGGAGGACAGTGCACTGCTACAACAGGATCTGGATAGACTGGAGGCTTGCTCAGAAAAGTGGCAGATGAGGTTTAACACTGACAAATGTAAGGTTATGCATATGGGAAGGAATAATGCAAGTCACCAGTACATACTAAATGGTAAAGCATTGGGTAACTCTGACATGAAAAAGGACCTAGGAATTTTAGTGAACCGCAAACTAAGCTGTAGAAGCCAGTGCCAGACAGCTGCTGCCAAGGCCAATAAGATAATGGGTTGCATCAAAAGAGGTATAGATGCCCGTGATGAGAACATAGTCCTGCCACTTTACAAATCACTAGTCAGACCACACATGGAGTACTGTGTACAGTTCTGGGCTCCTGTGAACAAGGCAGACATAGCAGAGTGGGAGAGGGTTCAGAGGAGGGCAACTAAAGTAATAACTGGAATGGGTGGACTACAGTCATGGCCAAAAGTTTTGAGAATGATACAAATATTAATTTTTACAAAGTCTACTACTTCAGTTTTTATAATGGCAATTTGCATATACTCCAGAATGTTATAAAGAGTGATCAGCTTAACAGCAATTACTTGCAAAGTCAATATTTGCCTAGAAAATGAACTTTATCCCCCAAAACACATTTCAACATCATTGCAGCCCTGCCTTAAAAGGACCAGCTAACATCATTTCAGTGATTGCTCCATTAACACAGGTGTGGGTGTTGATGAGGACAGGGCTGGAGATCAATCTGTCATGATTAAGTAAGAATGACACCACTGGACACTTTAAAAGTAGGCTGGTGCTTGCCATCATTGTTTCTCTTCTGTTAACCATGGTTATCTCTAAAGAAACATGTGCAGTCATCATTGCACTGCACAACAATGGCCTAACAGGGAAGAGTATCGCAGCTAGAAAGATTGCACCTCAGTCAACAATCTATCGCATCATCAAGAACTTCAAGGAGAGAGGTTCCATTGTTGCCAAAAAGGCTCCAGGGCGCCCAAGAAAGACCAGCAAGCGCCAGGACCGTCTCTTAAAAGTGTTTCAGCTGCGGGATCGGGCTACCAGCAGTGCAGAGCTTGCTCAGGAATGGCAGCAGGCAGGTGTGAGTGCATCTGCGCGCACTGTGAGGCGGAGACTCTTGGAGCAAGGCCTGGTCTCAAGGAGGGCAGCAAAGAAGCCATTCTCCAGAAAAACATCAGGGACAGACTGATATTCTGCAAAAGGTACAGGGAGTGGACTGCCGAGGACTGGGGTAAAGTCATTTTCTCTGATGAATCCCCTTTTCGATTGTTTGGGACATCTGGAAAACAGCTTATTCGGAGAAGACGAGGTGAGCGCTACCACCAGTCTTGTCTCATTCCAACTGTAAAGCATCCTGAAACCATTCATGTGTGGGGTTGCTTCTCAGCCAAGGGAATCGGCTATCTCACAGTCTTGCCTAAAAACACAGCCATGAATAAAGAATGGTACCAGAATGTCCTCTGAGAGCAACTTCTCCCAACCGTCCAAGAGCAGTTTGGCGATCAACAATGCCTTTTCCAGCATGATGGAGCACCTTGCCATAAAGCAAAGGTGATAACTAAATGGCTCAGGGAACAAAACATAGAGATTTTGGGTCCATGGCCTGGAAACTCCCCAGATCTTAATCCCATTGAGAACTTGTGGTCAATCATCAAGAGACGGGTGGACAAACAAAAACCTACAAATTCTGACAAAATGCAAGCATTGATTGTGCAAGAATGGACTGCTATCAGTCAGGATTTGGTCCAGAAGTTGATTGAGAGCATGCCAGGGAGAATTGCAGAGGTCCTGAAGAAGAAGGGTCAACACTGCAAATATTGACTTGCTGCATTAACTCATTCTAACTGTCAATATAAGCTTTTGGTACTCATAATATGATTGCAATTATATTTCTGTATGTGATAAAAACATCTGACAAACACACATAAAAACCAGAGGGCAGCAGATCATGTGAAAATATAATATTTGTGTCATTCTCAAAACTTTTGGCCATGACTGTACAGTACCCAGAAAGATTATCAAAATTAGGGTTATTCACTTTAGAAAAAAGACGACTGAGGGGAGACCTAATAACTATGTATAAATATATCAGGGGTCAGTACAGAGATCTCTCCCATCATCTATTTATCCCGAGGACTGTGACTGTGACGAGGGGACATCCTCTGCGTCTGGAGGAAAGAAGGTTTGTACATAAACATAGAAGAGGATTCTTTACGGTATGAGCAGTGAGACTGTGGAACTCTCTGCCTGGGGAGGTGGTGATGGTAAGTTCACTAAAAGAGTTCAAGAAGGGCCTGGATGTATTTCTGGAGGGTAATAATATTACAGGTGATAGTTACTAGAGAGGGGTCGTTGATCCAGGGAGTTATTCTGATTGCCTGATTGGAGTCGGGAAGGAATTTTTCCCCCTAAAGTGAGGAAAATTGGCTTCTACCTCACAGGGTTTTTTTGCCTTCCTCTGGATCAACTTGTAGGAAAACAGGCTGAACTGGATGGACAGATGTCTTTTTTGGCCTTACAAACTATGTTACTATGTTACTATGTTACAGCATCTGAGGTGGCTTTCTATGGGAGCACTGCACTCCTAGATCCCAAACAGATAACCCGCGTTCATTCTCTGCAATAGCCTGGAGTTTTAGAAAGGATCTCAGGCTATTATAGCTGTAGTTCTTATGGAGGCCTAAAGGTTGCAGGAGAATCTTCTATACACTGCCATGCTAATTCATTGCAGTGTAAGCGAGAAGTGAACTGAAGACCACATATTCAAGTTCCCTAAGGGGAATTTTAAAAAGTAAAAAAAATATAAAAGAAAAATATTAAAATTCTAATCACCCCTCTTTCCCTATAATAAAGATAACAAAATAAACAATAAAAAAATAAAGATCACAGGCATTGTCATGTCCCAAACGTAGCATTAAAATATAAACATATTTATCCCATAAGGTGAACGCTGTAACTGAAGAAAATCAAAATGCAGATTCCCCATTATTATGGGAGCCAGAACTTAATTGTTGAGGTGCAGTTGGTGGAAACTAAGATTACTGAAAGGGGAGGTTGGATGACGACTGGAAGATGAAGAAAAAGACATAAAGGATTTGTCTGGGGTTAGCAGAAATCATTACAGTAGCCCGGCTCTAGCTTTGATTCACTTGATTGATTACAAGCACAAACACAATATATACAGGGTATCTACAGTATAGTTACATATATGGCTTACAACTATGTCCCCAGGCTCACCCATACAAATACATGCGCAGCTTGGCCAAGTGAGTATGTGTTTCCACAGAGGAGAGAGGAGAATGCCTTTGCCCGGCAACTTATCTCCCTGAAGACAAAAGGTTCAGGCCTAAAAATTCAAAGCACCCAATTTTATTCTCCCCCCCCCAACATCATCTGTTAGAGGGGGAGAGTCAAGAGCTAGTCTAATTGAAAAAAAATGGGGTGTTCAGCCAATAGCCTAATTTGTATGGGCGCCTTTAGATTACAAAGGGTTTATATGTAATATATTACCATGGAGACCCATAGTTCTGCCTAGGAGCTGTAGATCTAAAATGACAGGAAATTTCTAATCCAGGCAATATGTAAAACTGCCTCATTCTTTTGCTTACCTGGATTTTCTTCAACCCAATTAAAAGAAAAAAACATTCACATCTTCCCAGCCTTGTCCTTTCCAGACCGGAAGTGGCTTGGTCCCTCGACCCTTTTACTGTTCTACATCTGTCCTGGACTTACCTGGCTGTGCCTCCACTGATCCAACTACTGTTCATGAATGCGCATGTCCTTGCCTGTAGGGAGGAGCCTAATAGCAGCTGCATTCTAATTTTCTACAAGCTTTTTTGAGTGTTCTGCTCCCAATGCAGCACATCAAGTGAACCTCTGCCGTTAGCACACTTACCCCAGTATCCGCCTATGAGCATTGCTCTCCCCCCGAAATCAGGATAGTTGGTAAACACAGACTGAGGACAATTATCAAAAGTGGTGTAAAGAAATTTGGCTTAGTTGCCCATAACTAATCAGATTCCACCTTTCATTTTTCAGAGCTCCTTTGGAAAATGAAAGGTGCAATCTGTGGAGCCAGTTTTCCTTTACACCAGTTTTGATAACTGAATGTTTCATGATTTCCCTGAAGTCAACTTTTCATCCAGAATCACTGATAAGGTTTTAGCATAGACAGGGTTTTAATGTAAAAAGTTACAATTCACTTACAGCTATGTCTGGCTCCTTAGTCTTCATCAGTGTAAGATGTGTAAGGCATGGTGTGTGTGATGGAGCCCTTTGGCACTGCATTACAGGTTACTCTGTGAGACACAGCTATACAGGATTTACAGTAAAAGGAATCAGAAAATACTTTCATTCTGCAAAACAATGCATACTGGGTTAATTCAATGATAGAGTATTTTATAATGCCAAACAACCTTCATTATCCAAGCTCCCGGATTATGACCTAAACAACAAACTAGTTTGTATATCAAAAACTGGTACATGGAGATTAGCAGATGACAAACTCAGACTAAACAAAGCACAGTCTTCTACAATTACCACAAGAATATATACAAGAGTGGTTGGCTCCAAGTGAGTAACCTGTCTTTTAGACCAATGTTCCTCGACTCCAGTCCTCGGGGCCCACCTGCCGTTCATGTTTTCAGGATTTCCTTAGTATTGAGCAGGTGATATCGTTAGTGCCAATGCATCTGGACTTACCACAGGTATTCATTCTGTGGGATATTCTCAAATCATGACTGGTAGGTGGGCCCTGAGGACTGGAGTTGAGGAACAATGCTTTAGACCACTTGGCTCAGACATAAAAATAGCCACACTAGGACCAGCCTGGTCAGTTTTCATTTCCAATGGCTACCATAACTGGGTTACTGTCCAATTGAATCCATAAGTGGGACGTGACCATGTGCATTATGTGGCATTTCTTCTATGCGCATTGTAATTGCCACTGACATTCCTATGACAGATAACAGGAGGTCTGTCAGATTGGCAACACGTGGTATAATCTGACATGTTTTCCCTTTTTGTTGTTGGTATTTACCACACCCTTTTCCCTCAGGTGTTCCTGGTGTGGTAATTCTCCCTCCCCTATTTATTTCTTCTTCTCCCACTATTCCTTGCGGTTTATAGCTTCAGTTGTTGTTGTGGTGTGCAGCAGTTTGGTTTTCAGCTGAGATCCTGGAGCTTCCATTTCTTCACTGAAAGATAAGTTTCCTTTTCCCTTCTTTGTGTTTTGTTATTAGGCCTTAGGGAGACTCCTGTTCGTTCTTCCTTTTGGAGGAACAGGTAGACTCATTCCTGTCATTATGACCCTACAAATGCCCCAGAACGGAGCAAAAAGACACCTTATAGCAGAATATATAATATATAATAATATAAAATATATAATAATACATAATAAATGCAAAGATGGGGCAAAAAACAACAGGCCAAAGTAATGGGGCTGAGCCAGAGCCTGGACTACTGGCAATTAAATCCCCCCAAAAGATGTTATACATAGACCATGGTAACAGAGAGGTATACACCAACAATCATTAACCTCAATAAGTTGCATAATAATAGTGGAGGAAATATAATCAGCATCCCACATAGCATATAACAAAATTAATCATATCACCATTATGACTCACCCTTGGACATGATCAGGGGAAAGATAGCCAGTGTCAAGAAAAAAACACCCTCACACTCGACGCGCGTTTCGCTTCTAAAGCTTCGTCAGGAGGATATGAGATCTCATGAAGTCTATCCTTATATACCTATACACTGGCGCCCAAAATTATAATATGAAGCAAGTGTACTATATAACGCATACCGTTCGAAGATGCGAATCACATCACCGCCGCACCGCCATGCTCATCAGGGGGGGGTGGAATGCACGCCATGCGTTCCAGCCCGCCCACCAAGGAAACAATCTGCGGCCCAGCGCCACGTGAGACACAGCGCATCCCAAAGGATGCGTTCCACCTGCCAGATATGGTGCGCTACAGGGTAAGGAGCAAAGAGTATATAATCGCTCCCAAAGAGGAGTACATATACAAAAATCAAAATGAAAAATACAAGCCCAAAAAAATAAAGAAAAGGGAACGTGTGGATACAACCCTAGTTTTCTATATAAATACCATGAACAAATACCATGATTAAATGACAATGCAATAATAATAAATAACAACAAATACCATAGTTGTATAACAATACAATGCCACAATAATACAGCAATATAACAGTACTAAATAAATACTAAATAAAGACAGCACATAATTAAGACAGCACATAATTAAAAAACGCTTGGAGGAAGGATTTGAAACTAAGAGCTTCATTTAGTCCCTGTGGAGCCACCGTATCAAGTACAACCATCCATTTTGTTTCCTTCTGGAGGAGACATCGCTTGATGTCTCCCCCCCCTAATGCCCAACCTAACACGGTCAATGCCTCTAAATGAAATCCTTCTAGGGTTACTCCTATGGAACTCTGAACTGTTTGGCAATAGGTTTAAGTTTTTTGAATTTTTCTAATTCTGTAATGTCTTTTGTTGCTTTGATGTCTCGTATGTGTTCCAAGACACGGACCTTCAAGGCCCTAGTTGTCATCCCTATATAGATAAGATTGCATGGACATTTTGCATAATAGATGACCGCTTCAGTACTGCACGAAATGTGGTGGACAATACGAAATCCCCTATCCCCACACGAGTTGGAGAAGTTCTCAGATTGTACCATAAAATGACATGCAGAACAGTTACCACATGGGAACGAGCCCCATTTCGGGCCTCTGTCCCCAAACAGGCTTCCCTTACTAGGAGCCACATAATGGCTTCTAGTGATGATGTCCCTTAAATTCTTGGATCTTCCAATTAATTAGGGGTCTTATAGGGATCTGTCCTCTTAAATCCTTGTCCGTCAGCAGGACCGGCCAATGTTTCTGGAGTGTCCCTTGTATTGCCATCCACTGAGTATTAAAATTCGTGACAAATCTAGAATAACCATCACCCTTATCAGGTCTTTGTTTACTCACCAGAAGGGACTCCCTTGATGAGTTTTTGGCCTGCAGGTAACCTCGTCTAATTGATCTCCTGCTATATCCCCTCTCTTTAAATCTCTTGGATAGATCCAATGCTTGGCATTCAAAACGACTATCACTTGAGCATATTCTTTTTATCCTACAAAATTGGCCAGTAGGTGTAGCTCTAGAGACCTGCGAATGGTGAGAAGACGTGGAGTGCAATAGGGAGTTAGTAGAGGTGGGCTTCCTGAACACATCCGTGCCCAGGAAGCCCCACTCATCAACAGATATCAAAAGGTCAAGAAATTCAGCTCTATTACGGCTAATCTGCCATGTCAACCTTATATTTAGATCATTACAATTAAGGTCAGCTAAAAATTGGTCCAAGGGCGTCGCCGAGCCCTGCCAGATGAAAAGTACATCGTCGATATACCTCGACCACGAGACCACGGCGTCATGACCCCTCATATTCATCACTATCTCCCTCTCCCACAGCCCCAGGAACAAATTAGCACATGAGGGCGCACAAGTCGCCCCCATAGCCGTTCCCTGGAGCTGCAGGAAGAGGCGGTCCTTAAATGTAAAGACATTATGTGTCAATGCAAATTGTATGTTTTTCTCCCTTTTTTTCAGTTAGCAGCCTAGTCTATCCTTTTGTAGAGGAGGATGTTGTTTTATGCCCGTGATGGATATTTGGTGAATGTGTGGAAGACGTTTTTTTGATATGAACTGCCATTGACTAATCATATTTTATACGACAACTCATACTATGGATGAAAAGTGGGAGTAACAAGGAAGATCAAGAATGTAAATGGATCACATTTGGTTTGACTGAATGCTTATGTGTTTATTATATATTGGGTTTATGCATCACTTACTGGGTGGTGGGGTATAAACATTTTATTTTTTGTGATGTTGTTTATAAAAAATATTGAATATTATCCACATATTTTCTACTATGGATTGATTAGTATTATATTTATTGCACTTTGTGGTATTTTCACTTTTTTGTATTATCACTGTCTTTGGCTATGCTTAGCCTCTTATTTGTTGCGTAATTATGATATTTATGAATTAGTATTATATGCACTGATTGTATGATGCATTTCCAATATTATATTGTGGTCATCGAGTTTTATTCCTATTTTTTAACTGTGTCCACCTCTTTATTAATTGTTGGTACTGTTATATTGCTGTATTATTGTGGCATTGTATTGTTATACAACTATGGTATTTGTTGTTATTTATTATTATTGTATTGTCATGTAATCATGGTATTTGTTCATGGTATTTATATAGAAAACTGGGGTTGTATCCACATGTTCCCTTTTCTTTATTTTTTTGGGCTTGTATTTTTCATTTTGATCTTTGTATATGTACTCCTCTTTGGGAGCGATTATATACTCTTTGCTCCTTACCCTGTAGCGCACCATATCTGGCAGGTGGAACGCATCCTTTGGGATGCGCTGCGTCTCACGCGGCACTGGGCCGCCGAATGTTTCCTTGGTGGGCAGGCTGGAACTCATGGCATGCGTTCCACCCCTCCCCCTGATGAGCATGGCGGTGCGGCGGTGATGTGATTCGCATCTTCGAACGGTATGCGTTATATAGTACACTTGCTTCATATTATAATTTTGGGCGCCAGTGTATAGGTATATAAGGATAGACTTCATGAGATCTCATATCCTCCTGACGAAGCTTTAGAAGCGAAACGCGCGTCGAGTGTGAGGGTGTTTTTTTCTTGACACTGGCTATCTTTCCCCTGATCATGTCCAAGGGTGAGTCATAATGGTGATATGATTAATTTTGTTATATGCTATGTGGGATGCTGATTATATTTCCTCCACTATTATTATGCAACTTATTGAGGTTAATGATTGTTGGTGTATACCTCTCTGTTACCGTGGTCTATGTATAATATCTTTTTGGGGGATTTGATTGCCAGTAGTCAAGGCTCTTTCTCAGCCCCATTACTTTGGTCTGTTGTTTTTTGCCCCATCTTTGCATTTATTATGTATTATTATATATTTTATCATGTGAATTAATAAATTTTGGATACGTTTATATATATTCTGCTATAAGGTGTCTTTTTGCTCCGTTCTGGGGCATTTGTAGGGTTATAGTTGGTATATTCAGTTACACTTTATATATATATATATATATATATATATATATATATATATATATACTGTGTGGCACATTTTTGGTGTTGGTCTCATTCCTGTCATTAGTTCCAGGGTCCTGTAGGGTCAGTTCGGTGTTTAGGTTCCTGTGTATGAACTTGCCTACCTTTGAGGCCTGTTCAAACTGGTAGATAGACAGAAATTGAGCCAGGCTTTCCTGTAGGAGGTGTCTATCTTCCTTCCTTAGTTTCTATGCCTAATCTCCTTTCCCTCCTACACATGGTTTGGTTTTCCCCCCACACCTGCGCGTGACATTATAAACCGCCAATTACCGTCACTTTGTTGTTTGTATCTGTACAGCCATGGATCCTATTGCTCTACTTGCCGGGCAGCTGCAGGGGCTGTCTTTGGAGGTAGCTGACTTCCGCACGACCGTCACCCAGATTCAGAGACCACAGGTTGTTGATCCCGGGGGTGGTAGTTGCCAGGCCTGTCTGGAGCCTAAAGTCGCTCTCCCAGATAGATTCTCTGAGGGACGTGATAACTTTATTTTGTTCAGTGAGGCGTTCAAATTGTACTTTAGGTTGCGTCCACATTCATCTGGTAATGAGGAACAGAGAGTTGGTGTGGTGATCGCGTTGCTCAAGGTAGATGCACAGTCATGGGCCTTTTCTCTGCCGACCGGATCGCAGTCTCTCCAGTCGGTGGATGAATTTTTCAGTGCTTTGGGGCTTATCTATGATGACCCGGATCACATCTCCCTGGCCAAGACCAAGTTACGTGACCTTCGTCAGGGTGAGTGCTCTGTTGAGATCTATTGCGCTGAGTTTCGGAGGTGGGCTACAGATACTGAATGGAACGATCCGGCTCTCCATAGTCAGTTTTGTCAAGGGTTATCAGAAAGGCTGAAGGACGCTTTGGCCTTTCATCAGGGGCGTAGCTAAAGGCTCATGGGCCCTGGTGCAAGAGTTCAGCTTGGGCCCCCCTTCCCTTAGTGCTCTGTGTGTCTTCTTATGCGGCACAAGGGTCTTTGGGCCCCCTCAGGCTCCTGGGCCCGGTAGCGACTGCTACCTCTGCACCCCCTATAGCTACGCCCCTGCCTTTCATGAAACTCCAGTGTCTTTGGAAGCCGCTTTGTCTCTTGCTTTACGCATGGATATAAGCCTGAGAGAGAGATCTAGGGGCCCCCGCTCTCAGGATGTACTATAACATAGTGTATTGTCTTCCTATGACGCTTTGGGTGCAGATACTCCTGGGTTGATGTCTGGGGGCAAACCCATGCAGATAGGGGGGGCTAGTCCTGCTTCCACCTTTAAGCATTCTGGTAATAAAAAGGGAGTGTGTTTTTTCTGCAGACAGAAAGGACACTTTATCAACGCATGTCCATGCATTCAGTCTCTAAAAGAGAAAAAAAAGAAAGGGGGCGTTAAATTCCCATCTCAGTCTTGTAGGAGAGACAGAAAATGTGCATTTGTCTTCATCCTGTAGTACCCATTTTCTCCTGACTGCCAAGGTGGCGCTAGAGTCATATGTGATAATTGAGGTGTTTATTGACAGTGGGGCAGGGGTGAACCTGATTGATGCTCAATTTGTCCATATGCATGGATTGTCTCCGAGCGCATTGGAGAAGAGGATTTCTGTGTTTGCTATTGATTCTGTGCCTATTTCTCAAAAGTGTTTGTCTCAGATGGTGCATGATATCAGATTAAGAGTGGGTGAATTTCATCAGGAACTTATTTCGTGTTTTGTGTTGGAAGGTCTTCCTGCTCCTGTGGTGATGGGTTTGCCGTGGTTAAGCAAGCACAATCCACCATCGATTGGCATAATAGACAGATTCTGGATTGATTATTGCATTGACAATTGTCTTAATACATCTTTTTCTGCGTTAACCACTAAGACACTTCCCGCTTCTATATTTGATTTCGCTGATGTATTTTCTGAAGGTGGATGTCAGGATTTACCCCCATATCGGGAATATGATTTTCCTATCAATCTTATCCCCGGAGCAAAATTGCCCAAATCTAGGCTGTATAACCTTTCTGGACCTGAGAGAACGGCCATGAAAGAATATATTGCTGAGAGTTTGGCTAAAGGACACATAAGACCTTCCAAATCTCCAGTGGCAGCTGGGTTTTTCTTTGTAAAGAAAAAGGACGGAACTCTTAGGCCATGTCTGGATTTCCGTGAACTCAATCGGATTACTGTCCATGATCCTTACCCCCTTCCTTTGATTCCTGATTTGTTTAGCCAGATTGTTGATGCCAAGGTGTTCTCCAAGTTGGACTTAAGGGGGGCATATAATCTGGTCAGGATCAAGGAAGGGGATGAATGGAAGACGGCCTTTAACACTCCTGAGGGCCACTTTGAGAACCTGGTCATGCCTTTTGGGTTGACCACTGCTCCTGCGGTCTTCCAGCATTTCGTTAATGACATTTTTCATCACCTTGTGGGGAGGTTTGTAGTCGTGTATTTGGCTGACATACTAATCTATTCTCCAGATATGGTGACACATCAGGATCACATTAGACAGGTGTTGCAGATATTAAGAGATAACAAATTGTACGCAAAATTAGAGAAATGTGTTTTTGCTGTACAAGAGGTGCAATTCTTAGGATATCTGCTGTCATCTTCAGGTTTTGGAATGGATCCAGAGAAAGTCCGTGCTATATTGGACTGGGATCGACCTGAAAATTTGAAGGCTCTTATGAGGTTTTTGGGGTTCACCAACTATTACCAAAAGTTTATTAAGAACTATTCGACAATAGTTAAACCCTTAACTGATATGACTAGGAAATGGATGTCTCAGTGTGGTCTGATGCAGCATTGCAAGCCTTTTCCGCTGGGAAGGAGTGCTTCTCTTCTGACCCTATTTTGGTGCAGCCAGATGTGTCACAACCTTTCATTGTGGAGGTTGACGCATTCAAGGTGGGGGTAGGAGCAGTTTTGTCACATTGTACGTCACCAGGTAAATGACGTCCGTGTGCCTTTTTCTTGAAAAAACTCTCTGCTGCGGAGAGAAATTACAATGTGGGTAACAGAGTTACTGGCCATTAAGTTGGCTTTTGAGGAATGGCGTCATTGGTTGGAAGGGGCGATTCACCCAATCATGGTATTCACAGATCACAAAAACCTGGCTTACCTTGAGTAGTCGAAACGACTTAACCCGAGGCAGGCCAGATTGTCTTTGTTCTTCACCAGATTCAATTTCATTGTCATGTATCGTCCTGGGATTAAGAATGTCAAGGCGGATGCCTTGTCACGTAGTTTTCCCGGAGGTGGTGATTTTAAAGATCCGAACCCTATACTGTCTGAAGGGGTGGTGATATCTGCTCTTTACCCTGATCTTGAGGCCAAGGTGTTTGAGGCCCAGGGAGAGGCACCGGAGTCTTGCCCCCCTGGGAAATTGTTTGTTCCATCTGAATTGCGTCATAAGGTGTTTGAGGAACATCACTGTACAGTGCTTGCGGGACACCCTGGGAGTAAATCCACTGTCGACCTCATCTCTCGTAGATTCTGGTGGCCAGGGCTGCGTAAGTGTGTTGAGGACTATGTGTCAGCCTGTAGTGTCTGTGCACGCGCTAAGGTGACACATACTCGACCTTCTGGACCCCTACTCCCGTTGCCCATCCCATCCAGACCATGGACTCACTTGTCTATGGACTTTATCGCTGATCTGCCTAATTTGAATGGAAAGACAGTTATTCTGGTGGTTGTAGATCGGTTTAGTAAAATGGCGCACTTTATTGCATTGCCCGGACTCCCTAATGCTAAAACCCTTGCACAAGTGTTTGTTGACAACATTGTGAAACTTCATGGCATTCCCACTGAAGTGGTCTCTGATCGTGGGACTCAGTTTTTGTCCAGATTCTGGAAGGCGTTCTGTACTCGGCTCGGGTATAACTGTCTTTTTCCTCTGCTTTTCACCTTCAGACGAATGGACAGACAAAGCATACTAATCAGAGTCTGGAGACTTACTTGAGATGTTTTGTCTCTGAGAATCAGGAGGAGTGGTCCTCATTTTTGTCTCTGGCGGAGTTTGCCATAAACAATCGTAGACAGGAGTCCACTGGCAAGTCGTCGTTTTTTGGTGCATATGGGTTTCACCCATAGTTTGGCACTTTTTCTGGTTCAGATACCTCTGGTATCCCTGAGTAAGAACGTTTTTCGTTATCATTGTCATCTATATGGCGGAAAATTCAAAGTAACTTGTTAAATATGGACAAGTACAAACGTGTGGCTGACAAGAAACGTATGAATGGTCCGGACCTAAGAGTGGGTGATTCTGTGTGGCTGTCCACAAGAAACATTAAGTTGAAACTTCCTTCTTGGAAGTTGGGTCCAAGATTTATTAGTCCATATAAGATCACTGCCATTATTAATCCTGTAGCATTTCGTCTTGAACTTGAAAATTCATAATGTATTTCACAGATCTTTGTTAAAGAGATATGTTGAACCTGTGGAGCCATCTCCCTTGCCACCCGCGCCTGTCATGTTGGCCTGTTTGGAATTCCAGATCGCCAAGATTATTGACTCTCGAGTTCTTCGTAGAACTCTTCAATATCTTGTTCACTGGAAGGGTTATGGACCAGAAGAGAGGACGTGGGTACCAGCATCTGACGTGAATCCCAATCGTTTGGTGAAAGCTTTTCACAGGTCTCATCCGGTATAACAGGCCAGAGTATACCCTCAGGCCAGACTATACCCGGGGTTAAAGTGGCCTAGGCTAGATTATACCATGGGTATACTTTGGCCTAGGCCAAACTATACCCCGGGGTATAAAATAGCCTAGGTCAAAGTATACCCCTCCAGGACAGATTATACTCCCGGGGTTAAAGTGGCCTAGGCTAGATTATACCCCGGGTATAGTTTGGCCTAGGCAAAACTATACCCCGGGGTGTAAAATAGCCTAGGCCAAACTGTAACAGGCCAGAGTATACCATCAGGCCAGACTATAACCAGGGTTAAATTGGCCTAGGCTAGAATAAACCCTGTGTATATTTTGGCCTAGGCCAATTTATACCCCGGAATATAAATGAGTTTAGGTCAATTCATACCTCTCAGGTCATATTATACCTACCTGTGATCAAATTGGCCTAGGCTAGTTTATACCCCGGAGTATAAATTAGCCTAGGCCAATTTAAATTCACAGTTTGCGCAAATATGTGTACAAATGTGAAACCTTGTTATAGTCTGGCCCAGGCCATAGTATACCCCGGGGTTTACACTCTACACCGGGGGTGTAAAATAGCTCAGACCAGACTATATCTTCCCGCCTTATCAGGCGCAAATTTTACACATCATGCACTGATCAGATGAACCATAAACATTATTATGTTTCAGATGTTATAACTTTTCTTATAATATTAGCATTCAAGTTTTTCTGGTTAAAGTAACAAGCCTATGGGGGGGAATCATTACCCTCCCTTATTTTCTACACCTGGTGTACACTGGAAAAATTGTGCAATTTTTGCACAATCTTTCCAGTATACACCAGGTGTAGAAATTAAGGTCAATGATACCCCCGATCCCCATGAAAAGTTTAAGAATTAAGTCAGTTCAATTTCTCAATAAAATGTTGAAAAAGTAATTCTTGTGTATACCACTCAATGCTAATGATTTCATAATGATTTCATTGGAGTATAATATGACCCGAGAGGTATAAATTGGCCTAGGCCACTTTAACCCCAGATTCCATGATAGATAGGTATAATCTGGCCTGGAGAGGTATAGTTTGGCCTAGGCTATTTTACACCCCGGGGTATAGTTTGGCCTAGGCCAGTTTATACCCGGTATAGTTTGGCCTAGGCCAGTTTATATCCCAGGGTATACTCTGGCCTAGGCCAAATTATACCTGGGGTTAATCTGGGACAGGGTTACTTTGGCCTGTTACACCGGACAAAGTTGGTCCGGGGTGATCGGATGTCACCCATAGAAGGGGGGTACTGTCACGGACATTCCTATGACAGATAACAGGAGGTCTTTCAGATTGGCAACACGTGGTATAATCTGACATGTTTTCCCTTTTTGTTGTTGGTATTTACCACACCCTTTTTCCTCAGGTGTTCCTGGTGTGGTAATTCTCCCTCCCCTATTTATTGCTTCTTCTCCTACTATTCCTTGCGGTTTATAGCTTTAGTTGCTGTTGCGGTGTTGCAGCAGTTTGGTTTTCAGCTGAGATCATGGAGCCTCCATTTCTTCATTGAAATATAAGTCTCCTTTCCCCTTCTTTGTGTTTTGTTATTAGGCCTTAGGGAGACTCCTGTTCGTCCTTCCTTTTGGAGGAACAGGTAGACTCATTCCTGTCATTAGTTCCAGGGTCCTATAGGGTCAGTTCAGTGTTTAGGTTCCTGTTTATGAACTTGCCTACTTTTGAGGCCTGTTCATACTGGTAGATAGACAGGAATTGAGCCAGGGTTTCCTGTAGGAGGTGTCCATCTTCCTTCCTTAGTTTCTAGGCCTAATCTCCTTTCCCACCTACGCTTGGTTTGGTTTCCCCCTCCCACACCTGCGCGTGACAGTAATGCACCATTCTTATGAGCACTTCTTGTGTTGCTATAGGCTCTATTATGTAGAACTATTCATAGGGACACTATCTATGGTAAATGGCACGTTTCAGTACTTTATTGCAGTATCTATATGGAAATTGTATTTCCTGATTTCTATAGACACTGTGTGTCTAATTCTGTGGCCAATGTGTGGCACTATTTATATGACTATTGTGTAGCACCATTTCAAAGCTAACTATGTGGCATTATTTTTCTAACCATTTTGCAGCACTATTTAATAAAGCACTAGGGCAACACTTCTGGATATGAATTGGAATAGAAACAATTTTTGCTAATGTGACTTAAAAGGGTTATCTGGGAAATGATAATGATAACATATCCTCAGCATAGGTCATTATTATCACATCAGTGGGGGTCCAAGTCCCGGCAATCAGCTGTTTCAGGGAACGGCTGCCCTCACCTGAGCTCTGGTGAGCGATGCAGCCTCCCAGCAGCTTTCCAAGGACAGCACCGTACATCATATAGTGACAGTGCTTAGTATTGCAGCTCAGCTCCATTTGATTGAATGGAGCTAATCTGCATCTAGACCCCATGACCGATATACAGGGTTATCACTGGCCTAGGAAGAGGCTGCAGCATTCAAGGCCTGATGGGCAGGAGCCCTGGGTTTTGCACCCCTACAGATATGATACTGATGACCTATCTTGAGAATAGGTCATATACAGTATATCTTTTCCTTGATAAGCCCTTTTAAGTTTCAGGGGTGTTAGGGAAAAGGGAAATTTGGGAAATGTGTAGAATATTTTAAGTCTTCTGTATTGCAGTAGAACATATGCTTCCTAAAGTATACCTCTGTGAGCCTAGGGGGAGCTATTGTTACTAATCCTTCATAATCTTCTTGTTTTTATGGACACATAGTGAGCTAGGTAAATACCTTCTCTTTTAGGAAGACCTTGCTGTGTTGTTAGAAACAAGGGGGCGGGGGGTACACACTACCATTACAACAACTGAAGTGGGTCACAGCCAGTCATGATTTATTCTTAAATCCATATTTTACAGATTGTACAGCAGCAAACAGTTGGAATAGAAATCAATTTGTTGCATTTTGAGAGTGACAATAAACATTGAAATGTAAAATATGAAAGGCATTTTAACTGCATTTTTATTAAAAAAGAGAAAGCAAGAACAGTTCAGAAATTATTCACATGCTGCTTCCCATTAATATTTACTGTGCCATTAAAATTTATAGGCAAATAATATTATTTTTGTTAAATCTCCCACTGCCTTTCACATTCTTTGTTATTCAAGCTGGTTGCCATTAGCTCTCATCTTACTAAGTACCCAGACAGATTTGGCCGGAGTCCAGCTCACTTACGCTTAAATGGACACTCAAGCCCTGACAGGCACCCAACTAAACAGAGGCCAATAATTCAATACAGTGCAACTGTATTTCGGCTGCTAGTAAATCCATCAAGCTGTAAATATCATCTGAAGCCAAGGCAGGCTTTTATCTTTCCAATTTTGTATATGTCTGTGTGAAGCCCAAGATTTCAACGAATCATGTAATGTATTCTGCAGTGCCTCAGACATCATATTGACTTTTTTTTTCTCTTCCCATCTGTCAGGGCCAGTCAGTCTTGTGCTTTAGTGCAGGAGCATCACATTACATTTTCCCAGTAGCATGATTAGGCATGGACACAGTTTCTCACATCAACAAATTCTAAGAAAAAGCCTTGCAACATCATTGAGAAAACAAGATGTACATGCATTCTAACTTGTCTGCTAAATGAGCGAATGCAGTAAAAGCAAAGAGCCTGGAATAGCTCTCTGAACAGGTTCCCTGCTGCATTGTTTTATGATGCTGAAAACGTGCATTGTTTTTTCCTCCTCGTTTGCATCTCAGCAGGCATGACAGCATATTGAAATGCAGTGTATCTGGATTACTGAGCTTCATGCATATGCATAAAATGAGAGCTTGTTTGTTATCCGCCTCTGCATTATATGATTTTATGTATTTTGGCAAATTCACAGTAGACTCGCCATTGTGTGAAACAAAGCTTTGAATAGTGAAACAAAGCTTTTTATCAAATCTACAGATACTGATTCCATAAGAATGGAAGTCAATTGTTATCTGTTTTCTCACAATATCAAATCTATATGAGTAGTGTCCATGACAGAAAAGCTGCAAAATATTCCTATAGTTAAAGAAAAACTCCCACAAAATTGAAATTATAAACCAAAGCACTGAGCATATACACAAATATAATACAAAAATGTATATCCAAAAATATATCTTTATTGAAAGCGATAAAACAAATAAATGGATACATAAATTGGCAAAGACAAACACAACCACATGGAGAGTGCACAAAACACGTTAGGACATCAAGTTATAGCATTGTAAGTAGTGGAAAAGGTGGGATGGAAAAACAAGTATTAATAAATACAAAATCAAACCATGTGGCTCCCCCACCTAGATAAAAAAAACATGATTCACAACATATACACAATACAGACCTGGCTAGTGGCACCTCCAAGAAACCCTGACACGTGTTTTGCGTCAGCTTCCTTTTTGACACTTGTGTTCAATTCGTTTTGTACAACCGCATTCCTGTTTTGTGTTTTATTGCTCATTGGTATACGAAAGTTGCAAGATGTAATCTGTAGTGAATGTAATCTTTTCATCAGTGACTGTATTTGTGAATTATAACCTCCCTTCTGATCCTCAGCTGTGTCATGTGACCAACTCTCTGATCTCCAACTGACACAGGATAGGAAGTCAGTTACTTCTCTATTCTATGAGACTGACATTGAGGCTCCCATAGGAATATATAGAAATACATACTTCCTGTCCACACATAAGATGCTGTGTTATTTGGAAAGTCTGATTCCTGGTCACATGACACAGCTGAGAAGTAGAAGGGAGGGGATAACTCACAAATACAGACACTGGTGAGAAGATTACATTCACTACAGATTACATTATGTACCTTTCTAGCAGGTCAGAGAATACATTTTTTGGTGGGAGTTCTTTAACAATTTGAATATGTGCATGTGCTTTTTTCAAGACATGCTTTATTGCTGCATTCACATAAAATATGATCAAAACATATCTGTATAAAGTCAGAGGACTCATGGACCTTTATGGCAGCCCTATTATAGCTTGGTTGGTACAAAAACCCTAATGGCCATTTCAAATACAAAACTGCATGCACAGAATCTGTAAAACAGAGTTCATAGTGTTCTGTAGATGGGTAGATTCATATGGAGTTTGTTGTAGAAATTTCTGCAACTGAAAATCAGTTCCATTCACCTGAATAAGAGCTTTGGCAGAAAGCGCATGGATTAATAGGACCATTGCAGAAATTTCTACAACAAAATCCACCCTGAGGTATGTAGGCAGTTCTCCATAATAGAGTATGCCTTGGAACATGCCAAACGTTAGTACATTATGGGCCTATAGATTCATTTGGACATTGCATTAAAGATCTATACAAGACGGATCCATAATATGGCAATGTGTGTGCATTTTTAAATATATTGTTTAAAATGTGTCAAAAAAGCAAAATACAAACGCCCTAAAGAGCACTGATCAGAGATCTCCCTTTCTTGTCCACCTAGCTGATGAAATCTCATGGTTTGCATTCTTGATGCTCATAAGACCTATAGAGGTTTAACTATAGTTAATATAGACACATCAGAACCCATAATAACATACAGTAGAGGTCATTCCTTATCATTATCTTGCAAAGGTGAAGGCTATGTAACATGACATTTTCATCCAGACTTTTATCCCCATTTTAGTACATGGTAGTGATTATATTTAGAGATGAGCGAATTTTTCAAAAATTCGATTCGGCTGGTTCGCCGAATTTTCCGAAAAGATTTGCTTTCATCCGAATAAATTCATTGCGAATCGCGTTAAAAAACAGCTACTTCCGGACTGCAGAGATCCTGGATAGTGGTGCAGAACACTGTGCCTTGCAGTAAAACGCATAGGGAGTAGTGTTGAGCGAGCACCTCTGTGCTCGGGTGCTCTGGCCGAGGACTCGAACATAATGTTAGTCAATGGGACTAAACCAGGCACCCCCCGCTCGGAATAGGGGAGGGTGTCTGTTTAATAGGAAAAGGTCAGAATCGCGACTTCTCCTCTTTTACTCCTTTCGTTCGTAAAAGTATGCTAATTAACTGAATTTGTATGCATTAGCGCGCAATGCGTACACATTAGCATACAAATTTGCAGCATAAGGACATCAGGTCATTTTTAGTGCACAATGAAGGCTGTGATGTCAAAACCCCAAAAACCTTGGTGGAATTCTGTTTTGTTTTTTGTTTTTTTCAACATTGACACACAAAGAATTGTTTCCCATTTTCCAATATGAGATATTGTAAATTAAATTGTGCTATTAAAAAATGCAATGCAAAAAAAAATAAGGCCTCATATAGCTATTTGAATGAAAAAATAAAAAAGTTATGGTTATCCAAAAATTAAAATAGGACGCCAAAGGCTTAAAAGAATTACATAGAAAATATAGAAAACAGCAATTTATATCTTAATCTCCTACCTCAAGCTCTTCCTTTCCATTAATCCGATTTTGTGTCATTGCAATCATTACTATGACAACAATGTAAAGAATTCTTCTTTAGGTGTCCCTGTACATCAGTTATGACTGCCCTCCTCATTCTCACAATTATATACCTTGCTGTAAGACAACTTGCTGTATAGTGGTAATTCATTTATATATTCAAAACTTAACAGTTTGGGAAATATCAAAGAAGAAAAATGACAAATATTTAAACAAGTAGTCTTATAGCGCTCCTACTGTAATTGGATGTGCATATTGTTAAACCACACCCCTTGGCTTAGTCCCACCCCTTCCATCTAGCAGACAAAAATGGAAGTGATCACCAGGATTTGTAGATCTGTACAGGATTTTTGTCTGAAAAACATGTAGATAATTTTGAAGAATGACAAATTTGGCAAATTTACCCTTTGATTATTTTTATAATTAATTTCTGGGTTTAGTATCCCTCTAAAATCATATATAACATACATAGCCATAAACCTTCATTTTCATTTGTAAGCTGGTAGTAAAAAAATAATATAAAAAGTATATACGGAATTGTTCTAGACACATTCCAAAAATGTATTTTCTTTACTACTAAGCCCACATTGTTTTAAATATTACATACCTCAGTATTGTATTTGAGATACTGAAATTAAAAGTGTGCTAGCTCAGGTATTTCTCAGCTCCTGAGAGCAATTAATGTAAGCTGAGATGTGAAACATCATCTATTATTAAAAAATGAATATGTAATGTTGACCTTCTAAAAGAACAATCCACTTTCTACACGTACCGTACCTGCAGCAGCTCAGAGGAAGTTTTACAGAATGGGTGATTACGATTATCTCTGGCAGTTGGCAGCTTCATTTACAGAGTTGCAGCTGTGTTCAAAAGGGAAAATAACAAGATAATAACAAAGTTTTCACTTTGCCAGAAAACCACTGCAATGCACAAAACAAACTAATAAAAGGTAAGTCATACCTTTCGTCTGTGTGAAAAATATCACGCACAAGACAGACTACAGTTATTATTGATTTAAGCCACCTTAAACCTGGTATTTTTCTCCAAAAGTAACTTTTTTTTCTGGAGCAGGGGAAACGTGTTGCATCAGCAAATCAACAACATTATGGTTATAAAGCATGTGGTGTCAGAGTTATGACATAGCGCTGCGCTTATCAAGAGATAATGGATGAATCAAAGTACCAGCCAGTTGAAGAGCCATATAACTGAAATTGTCTTGCAGGAAAATTCTGCTCACCAATTATCCCAGAGTCAGTTTTAAAAGTGTCGAAAAAAAAAAAGAATTAGAAAATGAAACAATCTTGCTGTTTCAAAAATGAATTCATATGTGCAGTTTTTTTCCTTTTCTTTCTTTTTCTTTTTTTTGCAAGAAGGTCTGCGGTCTGCTGTCTCTTATATTAAAGAGTGTATCAGTGACAACTATAGGAAGACATTATAGTTTTCTATGCGGTTGTCAACTATAAAAAAAAAATAGCTTATTTCTTAGACTAGAATTCTACTCTCTTTATTTCACCTCGTTGGCCATTATTTTTGTCTCCGCCCTTTTATTTTCAGTTCTGTGTAGGCTATTCAGTAGAAGAACAGATACAGTATATGTCAAGTGCTCACAACATTCATGTTTCCCAGTGAATGCAAGATTCTGTAGTCCATTGGTGATACAGCAGATGAAGGAAGTTGATCTCCCTTGTTCTTGAACATTTTACCAACAATGGATTATTTTTCTTTGCTAAATTACGTTCAGCAGCTCAATAAGTGATTAAAGAACAGTTTAAAACATTTCAAAACATACTTGTAGAGACTTATGTTTTTCATCATCCTTGCCTTTCTCATCCGTCTCATCAGCGGTAATGAAGTTTCCTGCAGTGGTCCAGCGGCCATGTGATGGTCAGGGGTCTGGAGTCTGTGCTAGCTTCTGGATCTTAGCAGACCCAGATCAGCTCTGCAATGAAGTTTTACAGCCCTGTACAACCTCTGAGGGCTGTATTTCCCTTATAACTGGAGCTTTTATGTCAGCCTTAATTACAGGAAAAATCAGCAATAAATTTTTAAAAATGACCTTATGGGGGGGGGACATGCCACACTACAGATTCTAGCCCTGCCCCCAGCTACCATAACCCAAACATCCCATACATCAAAAAGGGGACATTATAAAATATTTTAATTGCACATTGTGCTATTACCTAAAAAAAAAAAAAAGTAAACATGTGAAAAACAGATTTTCCCTTATTTTACTTTTTTTTCTGGTTCTAAAAAATATTTTTACATTTTTTCTAGTTATAAAAAATTATTTAAAAATAAAAACAAAAAAATAAAACAAAAATGACATAAAAATTAAGCCGCTTGTGTCACCAAACAAAGACACAAAACTTATTTACATAACCAAGTGGAAAAAAAGGTTAAGACTTCAAAAAATCATGTACTAAAAAAACGGAAAATGTGCACGGTCAGGAAGGGGTGTAAGTGGCCCGGTCTTGAACTGGTGAATTAATAAATACACTCATTCACATCATAGTCATATACTGCATTACTGGTAATTTCTAGTAATTGTTTTAAGTTTATATATAAAATACCCAATTTCTTGCTTTTTAACAAATGCACGAAAAATCTCCTGACAAATGTAGCAAATGTATAGCCACTAGACTTCTATTTGGGGGCATTCACAGATCTCATAGTGCCTCATAGCAAAATAGTATGCAAAATAGTGAGATTTCTGACAAATTTGCACTAGTTTATTGAGTTGAGTAGTTTTTGGTTTTTTTTTTAATAAAAAAATCACGCTTTCTCACTTTACCCTATCACTATGTCAAAAGAAGTGAGAAAGGTACTTAATTAATATTGCATTTTCTAAACACCTTATTTCTCAATGTATTTACACATATAATTGGCAAAAATACATTGATAAATCTCTCCCATACAGCTGTAACTCAATGCCTCCTGTCACATACTATAATACAAATACTAAATACAAATCTGACTGGCTGCAGCTACCCTTAGATGGAGCTAATTGCAGAGGGATGTATACAATTGCCATTCAATGCAATAGCAGCTGTAAAAATCTCAGTGCAATGAGCTCCACTTGGTTGTGGCTGCGGGAAAATGCTGTGAATCTATGTCAGAAACAGGAGAAGCAGCTTAGTTCTGGGCCCCCATCTCCTGTGCCCCATAGATGTTGAGTGGTCTGCCTCCATGGTAAGTAAGTCTGGAACCTCTTTGCATTGAAAATCATAGTCAACAACGCTTTCAATAGTGAGAAAAAAAAAAGGTAAAACTACATATAGTGCCCAAACAGGTGGCAATAGGACACTATTTTGTTATATTTTGGAACACTCATTTCCTTTGGATATATTTAGTCTATAAATTAGGAACATTTCCCATACGTACTGAACACATTGCAAAAATGAGATATGAGCATAGCCTTAGCCGTATAAAATATATAGTTGTATAATCAATAACAATGCACGGCGGCCACAAAAATCCATAACTTGAAGGTATAACAAGGCTATACAATTTGTCATTATTCTCTCATTTAATAAATTGCATCTCTTGGTACTGCAAAGTTATCCTGTAATAATTCAATTAACTATCCCTGTAGCAGCATTAAATGTATTGTCAATTCCTGGTGAATGTGTCAACTAGATATAAATTACTCCGGCTAATGCTTGTGTGATTGTGAATTAATTATTTGGCTACTTCATTTATGTTTAAGGTGCTTGTTAAAACTCAATAACTATGGTTTAAAATCAATTGATATTTATTTAACATTTAATATCTGGTTCAATAAATCTAATTTTATAGCATTAAATAGCTGCCAAAGGATTTAGCTATGAGACCTGTAGGGTTGTACAGTGCCGATAATTCAGTGCCATTAAAAGAGAAGAGACATTGAAAAAGATTCTTTGGTGATAATCCAAAAGGTGTACATGTTAAATTATTAATCTATTTATCTTATAATGCATCTATTGAATTTCTAATTTCTGTTACCACACAGTTAAACTTTTTTTCTGAAAACAGTATTTAGAATGTTAGGAGTTTATAACTGATCCTTATGAGGAATGCATGCACATAATGAAAGAGGGGTTTCCAGGACTATAAATTGATGGCCTACTTACGACAAGCCCAGTGCCAGACTGGAGAGTTAAGAACCCACCAGTAAAATTTGTTCTGGAGACCTACTGCACAGCAAAGTGCAAATATTACCTGATCCTCCATAACCTGGATGCATATATAACAATAAACTGGGTAGTCACACAATCAACATGGTTATATGTTTGATTAGGCAGGTTGAAATGCTGTTAAGAGGCATTACATATACTGGGGGGCACTGCAAGGCAGCATTTTAAATCATGGTGGTACTACAAGGAGGCACAATTACTGGAGCTATTACAGGGAGCATTCTGAGGGCACTGTATGGGTCCTTATAACTACTGGGGACACTGTAGGATTGCCTTATAGATCGGCTTTATTTCTATTGGAGGGTTTACAGAGATACCTGATAGAGGAACCTTATTATTACTGAGGGCCCTAAAGAGGGCCTTATTACCATTTCTATTGGAGGGACTTTGAGGAGCACTGTTACTATGAGGGGACTATCTGTATGGTACTATTATTTTTGCAGCAAAGTATTTGGAGGCATTGGGAAAAACAGTGGGCACAGTATTGGGGGTAGCAGCAGGATAACACTGTTGACACACCAAGTTGGGGAAAATGATCGAACAAATGAATATACTTAAGAGATCTGTGGGGTAAACTCTGCAGAAAAGAGACATGGCTGAAAGAAGTCATCATGACGGTCTGGGCTGAATCGAGAAAATGAGAAAAAAGAATGTCTATATCACAGGAGAAGACATCACTGGATGTAATATGTATTTAGTGCTAAATTTTCCTGGCTTAGAGAGGAGGGGGTTGGATTAAGACTTTGGCTCAGAAAGAAAGGCTCCAATTCAACATCAACAAGAAAGAGGAGAGAGAAGAGTGATTCTTCTCCCTCACGTCTGCATTGTGGTGCTAAGTGCGGTGATTTGTGGAGCAGCAGTGAGTGAAAAAGGCACCTAATATATTATGAGTTGCTTCCTACGCCATTGTAACTAAGAAGTCCAGTAAACTTCTTAGTTACACTGGCGTAGGAAACGCTAGCCTTAGTATAATCTGCCCCATTGTGTTTTGTAGATTTTTTTTTTTGGCAGCGTGGTTTTCAGTTAAAGTGGTTGACCCATGAACAATATGTTCTTTTCCTAATATTTCTGTCCACTTTAATGAGGTGGACGCACACGCTCCATCAACTACCACTAGCTGCAGCAAAAGGATACACACCCAGAGAAAGTGAAAGTCCACTGAGCTGCCAGCTTGAAATAAATCTAGCAGAGTAACTGCAGCAATGATTGGATTTTCATGCACTATGTGATGTCTGATTTAAAATTTTTACATCAGTCATGGGGTAACGTCTTTAAGCAAGCATGCATTTGGTGGATTTGTGAGGGATAGCTGACGGCCAAGTGAGCATTCTGTCTGTCTAAATTGTATGAACATCAGTGGGGGGGGGCTAAATTGTGTAGGGCAGCATCAACTACCGTGTTTCCCCAAAAATAAGACAGTGTCTTATTATTTTTTTTCCTCCATAAAAAGCGTTAGGGCTTATTTTTGGGATAGGTCTTATTTTCAGGGAAACACGGTTTAAAGCATGCCCCCATCAGACCCCCAATCAGCCCACTGTGCCCCCTTCAGACCTCAGATCAGCATGCCCCCATCAGACCCCCGATCAGCCAACTGTGCCCCTTTCAGACCTCAGATCAGCGTGCCCCCATCAGACCTCAGACCAGCCCACCCAGCCCCATAACAATAAAATAAAAAACTCCTCCTACCTGTCCTGCGCCGCGGCTCCGCTCTGAGTGCTCCTCTGGCTTCTGAGGCCGGCGCTGCACTGTCACCTGACTGCGTGCAGTGTCAAGTCATAGTGTGCGCACTACGTCCTGATGCTGTACGCGGTCAGGACAGTGCAGCGCCGGCCCTGGAAGCCTGTGGAGCGCTGGACCCGGAGCGGAGCCGCGGCGCAGGACAGGTAAGAGGAGTTATTTTATTACTATGGGGCAGGGTGGGCTGATCTGAGGTCTGATAGGGTGCCGGCAGCGAAAATATACAAGTGAGCGCTTCCATAATGGAAGCGCTCACTTGTATTCACTTTATACAGTAACGTTAATAGGGCTTATTTTTGGAGTAGGGCTTATATTTTAAGCCTACTCCAAAAACAAGGCAAAATAGCACTAGGTCTTATTTTCGGGGAAACACGGTATAAATGCAGTTCTAATTATATGGAGGGAATATTTGGGAATTTGCTGCAGGTAGGAGGGAGTGAGAACTGGTCACTATGAGGTCTATTTGCCCACAGGCTACTGTCCTTCTGGCAGCTAGGTCTAAATTACAGATTCCTGTCAAAAGTTTTTTTTGTTTCTTTCACATTTGTGTTAGTGAAAGCATACTGCACATGTCGTGGACTCGTGTATCATCCCTTTTTACTGCAAAAATATTGCACGTTTTAGTGAACGCATTTTATTCTGTGAGAAAAGTGTTTAATAATTGTAATGCATTTCACGTCCGTAATGCAAATTACAGCTGTGTTACTGAAAGCATACTGAGTCACAGAGTCTAGTTGAATAGACAGTTATCATCACTGTCCAAAAACCTGCATTGTCACACTCAAGTGGTAGTGAAGGGCTGATATTTCTGCAAAAATTTCTTACCAATGTAAATTTGTACAGTGTTCTTGTGGAAGGGGAGGGATTCGGACATTTAATTGCACCTCTATCTTTAAATTTTAAAAAAAAGCACTTGCAATTTTGCCAGCACTATCTAATAAGGACCCCATGAATAGCTGTGTTAGTGGCAGCAGCCGTAACAACAGTGGTGGCAGTAGGTGCAGTGTTACCAGCAGGGTCACTCGGGGCACCTAGAAAGCAGGGAATCGGGAAGGGGACCAAGGAGTCTGTGATGGCATATCACAGTCTGATAAAAGTGGTGGGAACAGTGAACACTATGATGATAATTGTGTGTTGGTCAGAACCTGAGAGCTAGATCGAGGTGTTGAGGAGGAGGTAACACCAGAGGAGATGGGCGGTGACAATAAATAGCAGAGACATCTGGCCAAAACCTCCCAAAAAACTGTCAGGGCCAGACCTGTTTCTATTGTGGGCAGATTGGGAACTGGTGACACCATTGACACTGAGGGTAAAGGCTCCAAATGTGCCAGAACTTAACCAAGTTCGGCGTCCTCTAGCTCTATGCAAGCAACGCCAGTATGGCGGTTTTCCTCCACAAGGCTGGCACACAAAACCACAGCTCTGTGCAAGATATGCAGAATTAACATAAGTCACTGGCATTCAAACACAAACATAGGTAACATGGCTCTAATGAGGTACAAGAAGTGTCATCACTGTCCATAAGAAAATAGAAATGGCCAAAATTATGAATCAGAACAAGTCTGTCTTACTTCTCCCAGTCTTCTTCATGGCAGCCAATCCACATCCCCAAGCAGTACAGTGTCTTTGTCATCATCATTAACTGCTTCTTCTCCTGCTCTGACTTCTCCTCCACCTTGTCTTCTGCTCCATCATGAGACATCCATAACGAAATGTGCAGCCATGAGAAAACTATTGTTGACCATCAATTAGTTGCTGGTGCAAGATGAACTCCCAACCTTCCAAGTTTCTGACAGTGCAGTTGCTGCTGTACTACTTGTTGTGGTAAATGTGGTGCAGTTCTGTGCCTTTATCAAAATTGAATTCTGGAAAATTGAATATGTAATATTTAATCACTGAGACTTCTGGACAGGCATCCGTAGTGGAGCAGTGCAGCACCTTCACCACAATTGAATTCTTCTATAAAACTGAATATTTTGCTGGCCAGGCATTCGTAGTGAATCACATGTGTGCCTTCACCAAAGTTTAATTCTGCTATATATGATATATACCCTCACCTACTGTGTCCTTCCTCCATACCTTGTCGATTTTAAGCCCTCGCTGGCAGGGCCCTCTCTCCTTCTGTACCAGTTTGTAACTCGTCTTGGTCATGTTTATTGCCATTGCCTGTATTATGTATGTATACCCCTTTTCATATGTACAGTGCCATGGAATGAATGGCTCTTTAATAATAAATAATAATATATTTACTTCTGCCGAGGTGTCCATTTTTTCTGAAAAAAATGTTTAAAAATTGTTTAAAATGTTCTTATTTTCTAAATTACTGTCTTAGGATTAGGATGCCAGCGGCAGCATATGCCGAGTTCGCCATCCCATTCCCCTGATTACCAGGCTGGTTTGGCACATTTCGAGACCCCAGCCAATCAGTCTTGACATTGTTATGTCCGACATCTGATGTCACGCAGGTCACATGATCAGGGATGTTCCATGTGACCTGCAAGTGCGGCCTATTTGAGCGGACAACCTCTGGCTACAGTTGCCCGTGAATAAGGCCTTGATACCTCACTAGATGGGATATTGGATTGCGTTCTCTGGTTCTTGAATCTAGTTCTTGGTTCTGCTTTTGACTACCCTCTCTGTGATTGTTCTCCTGGTTTGACCTTTTACTTGGATTTAGATCTGCTATCGCCTGACGTGTTTGTGCGTGCCATGTATAAGTACAGTCAGGTATTCTCCCCCGTAAAGGCCTAATTTTTGGACACTTGTGCCGAATGAGCTGTTTTTCCTTCTGACAATTAACATTTGTGCGTGTCTTATAGGCAAGCATTATGTACCCAATGAGCCATAAATTTTGGATGCTCGGTCCACAAACACCCTTTGCCCAGATAGGGGACAATTTTTGAAACCTTTTTAATATGAAAAAGCATAACACATGCAACCGCGCAGTGTGTTTTTAAACATTCAGTTTAACACCTTCAAACATACATTTAACCATAGCTATATATGTCAATGTCACTCTGAGATCATTTGCTATTGCTGTCATTGTGCTTAAGAGTTAATGAGGGGGTATAGAAAGAGCAAAAATGTATTTAAAAAATGAACAAAAAGAGAGAACATCATTTCCCTGATAGGGGCAATTTTTGGAAGCTGTCTAATATGAAAAAGCATAACACATGCTACGGTATAGTGTGTTTTTAAACACCCTGTTTAACACCATCAAATATGCATTTAACCAAAGCTATAGTGTGACATTATTTGCTATTGCTTTCATTGTGTTTAAGAGATTATGGATCTTATTTTTGCAAAAAAAAAAAAACTGAACAAAAAGAGATAACATATTTTCCTTAAAAAATCTAGGAGACTAGAGGGTGTTATGTACCACTTTTCAGGGCAATTGGAGCAACTTTGATTTGTGACAAATTATTCGGACATAAATCAAATTTTTTTAAAGTCAACAAATTGGACACAAAACAAATTTCATGAAATTTGTCCAGCCTCAGTGGAGACCACTGTTTGGTACTTCATGGAGCTTTATTTAGTGGATACAATTACCTTCCTCAGCATTACTCTAGGGTATCACACACTCTAATTTTACTTTAATTTACACTGTGTGCAGAATTATTAGGCAAGTTGTATTTGAGAGGATTTTTTTTTTATTATTGAACAACAACTATGTTCTCAATCAACTCAAAAGACTCATAAATATCAAAGCTTAATATTTTTGGAAGTTGGAGTGTTTTTTTTTTTTTAGGTTTAGCAATCTTAGGAGGATATCTGTTTGTGCAGGTAAATATTACTGTGCAGAATTATTAGGCAACTTAATAAAAACCAAATAGATACCCATCTCACTTGTTTATTTTCACCAGGTAAACCAATATAACAACACAAAATTTAGAAATAAACATTTCTGACATTCAAAAACAAAAAAAATCAGTGACCAATATAGCCACCTTTCTTTACGATGACACTCAAAAGCCTTCCATCCATAGATTCTGTCAGTTGCTTGATCTGTTTACGATCCACATTGCGTGCAGCAGCCACCACAGCCTCCCAGACACTGTTCCGAGAGGTGTACTGTTTTCCCTCCCTGTAGATCTCACATTTTATGAGGGACCACAGATTCTCTATGGGGTTCAGATCAGGTGAACAAGGGGGCCATGTCATTATTTTTTCTTCTTTTAGACCTCTACTGGCCAGCCACGCTGTGGAGTATTTGGATGCATGTGATGGAGCATTGTCCTGCATAAAAATCATGTTTTTCTTGAACGATACCGACTTCTTCCTGTACCACTGCTTGAAGAAGGTGTCTTCCAGAAACTGGCAGTAGGTCTGGGAGTTGAGCTACACTCCATTCTCAACCCGAAAAGGTCCCACATGTTCATCTTTGATGATACCAGCCTATACCAGTACCCCACCTCCACCTTGCTGGCGTCTGAGTCAGAGTGGAGCTCTCTGCCCTTTACTGCTCCAGCCTCGGGCCCATCCATCTGACCCATCAAGAGTCACTCTCATTTCATCAGTCCATAAAACCTTAGAAAAACAGTCTTAAGATATTTCTTGGCCCAGTCTTGACATTTTATCTTATGTTTCTTGTTCAAAGGTGGTCATTTTTCAGCCTTCCTTACCTTGGCCATGTCCTTGAGTATCGCACACCTTGTGCTTTTTCATACTCCACTAACGTTGCAGCTCTGAAATATGGCAAAACTGGTGGCAAATGGCATCTTGGCAGCTTCACGCTTGATTTTCCTCAATTCATGGGTAGTTATTTTGCACCTTTTTTTCAACACGCTTCTTGCGACCCTGTTGGCTATTTGCCATGAAACGCTTGATTGTTCAGTGATCATGATTCAAAAGTTTGGCAATTTCAAGACTGCTGCATCCCTCTGCAAGACATCTCACAATTTTTGACTTTTCAGAGTCCGTCAAATCTCTCTTCTGACCCATTTTGCAAAAGGAAAGGAAGTTACCTAATAATTAAGCACACCTTTTATAGGGTGTTGATGTCATTAGACCACACCCCTCCTCATTACAGAGATGCACATCACCTGATTTACTTAATTGGTAGTTGGCTTCAAAGCCTATACAGCATGGAGTAGGACAACATGTATAAAAAGGATGATGTGATCAAAATACTCATTTGCCTAATAATTCTGCACACAGTGTAGTGTCATATGGGAACATATTTTCTTTCTAAATTTCACTTAATCAGTGAGAGGCCCACATGCTTAGCCTGTTTATGTAAAGATTTGGTAAATTCATTAATATGCTTTGGGAAAGGCAATATGTGTTGAAGTAAAGAAATTTACAGCACATCTCATATTTTCATAAGCCAAAAAAGTAAAAATGACGCAAAATAGAGTTTTAACAATCTTTCTTACTTTCTTGATAAAAAGAGACAGTCCAAAAAGATTGAGTGTGATGGAAAATGTAATTTGACACAAACTGGATAACATTCTAACCATCTAGATTAATAGGTTTGCAGAACCATTTCTGGCTTAAGATTCTTATAGAGTTTAATATACTTTCAGGGGTGAAATGCATGTCATAACAACAGTTCAGAATCTCAGATTCTTAGATTGTTTTATTACACTCAAATGTCTGTTTAAAACACTTCCAAAAGACTTAAAATTTCAAGGAAGCTTAGAAACTACTTCACCTAAAAAAATAAAAAGAAAGAAAAAAGTTATTGCATGAAACTCAAGGCTATATGAAATGTGTGAAAATGTCTACCGTAAATCAATGAATATTAATATGTCTGGATATTGATGAAATTTGCAGCTGCTTCTATTGAGATCAACAGTTTTCAAAGTCATCAAGCAGTAAAAGTGACTCATTGCACAGTTAAAACAGCAAAGAATCATAATTCATGTATATAGTTCTAACCCATGTTAACCCAATCCCATTGGGGTGCATCCTTCTCTACCCAGCCAACAAACATCTTGGTCCGGGAAAGAGAAAAAAAAAAGACTCTTTAAGTCTTTAAGTGTCTTCTAAATCTTTAGGTACAAAATGAACTGTAATACATCTACAAAGACAATAAGATCTTGATTGAACAATATTATTATTTTAATCATTACTATATATAGAGAGAGAATGTTTTATTCCACATAATAATGTGGCAGCTATGTTGCCTAAGATGCTGCAACAGAACCAACTCCCATATAGAAAACAGCAAGACACCATAATTCATATAAAAAGTATATATTTTATTGATAGCCAGTAAATATGTATAAAATATATTAATGTATATTGTAAAATAGGTTAGAAGGCGGTGGTAGTGAATTACAGACAACTAATGAGCTACAATGGTCTAATTATCAACATGTCAAGCTAGTATAAACAATCCAAATGTACAGTACAGACCAAAGGTTTGGACACACCTTCTCATTCAAAGAGTTTTCTGTATTTTCATGACTATGAAAATTGCAGATTCACACTGAAGGCATCAAAACTATGAATTAAAACATGTGGAATTATATACTTTACAAAAAAGTGTGAAACAACTGAAAATATGTCTTATATTCTAGGTTCTTTAAAGTAGCCACCTTTTGCTTTGATTACTGCTTTGCACACTCTTGGCATTCTCCTGATGAGCTTCAACAGGTAGTCATCTGATATGGTACTCCAACAGTCTTGAAGGAGTTCCCAGAGATACTTAGCACTTGTTGGCCCTTTTGCCTTCACTCTGCGGTCCAGCTCACCCCAAACCATCTCGATTGGGTTCAGGTCTGGTGACTGTGGAGGCCAGGTCATCTGGCGTAGCACCCCATCACTCTCCTTCTTGGTCAAATAGCCTTCACACAGCCTGGAGGTGTGTCAGGTCATTGTCCTGTTGATAAATAAATGATGGTCCAACTAAACGCAAACCGGATGAAATAGCATGCCGCTGTAAGATGCTTAAGTAGCCATGCTTGTTCAGTATGCCTTCCATTTTGAATAAATCCCCAACAGTGTCACCAGCAAAGCACCCCCACACCATCACACCTCCTTCTCCATGCTTCACTTTGAGAACCAGGCATGTAGAGTCCATCCGTTCACCTTTTCTGCATCGCACCAAGACATGGTGGTTGGAACCAAAGATCTCAAATTTGGACTCATCAGACCAAAGCACAGATTTCTACTCGTCTAATGTCCATTCCTTGTGTTCTTTAGCCCAAACAAGTCTCTTCTGCTTGTTTCCTATCTTTAGCAGTGGTTTCCTAGCAGCTATTTTACCATGAAGGCCTGCTGCACAGTCTCCTCTTAACAGTTGTTGTAGAGATGTGTCTGCTGCTAGAACTCTGTGTGGCATTGACCTGGTCTCTAATCTGAGCTGCTGTTAACCTGCGATTTCTGAGGCTGGTGACTCGGATGAACTTATCCTCTGCAGCAGAGGTGACTCTTGGTCTTCCTTTCCTGGGGCGGTCCTCATGTGAGCCAGTTTCTTTGTAGCGCTTGATGGTTTTTGCGACTGCACTTGGGGACACTTTCAAAGTTTTCCCAATTTTTCGGACTGACTGACCTTCATTTCTTAAAGTAATGATGGCCACTCGTTTTTCTTTACTTAGCTGCTTTTTTCTTGCCATAATACAAATTCTAATAGTCTATTCAGTAGGACTATCAGCTGTGTATCCACCTGACTTCTGCCCAACACAACTCATGGTCCCAACCCCATTTATAAGGCAAGAAATCCCACTTATTAAACCTGACAGGGCACACCTGTGAAGTGAAAACCATTTCAGGTGACTACCTCTTGAAGCTCATGAATAGAATGCCAAGAGTGTGCAAAGCAGTAATCAAAGCAAAAGGTGGCTACTTTGAAGAACCTAGAATAGAAGACATATTTTCAGCTGTTTCACACTTTTTTGTTACGTATATAATTCCACATGTGTTAATTCATAGTTTTGATGCCTTCAGTGTGAATCTACAATTTTCATAGTCCTGAAAATACAGAAAACTCTTTGAATGAGAAGGTGTGTCCAAACTTTTGGTCTGTACTGTATATATAAAATAAAGGCTAAAAAAAATGCCCACATGTTCATATACTAATAAAATGCATAGTGCAACAATAGATACCATGTGCAAAACATATATAAGCCGACCAATATATACATAAGGACAAACTAACAAAAAGAAAGTGAATACCAACCAGTGTAGCACAGCCCCAACGTACATTTCGCCTGATGGCTTCCTCACGGGAGCCATCAGGTGAAACGTACGTTGGGGCTGTGCTACACTGGTCGGTATTCACTTTCCTTTTGTTAGTTTGTCCTTATGTATATATTGGTCGTCTTATAAAGAGCACTGTTCGCGTGTTCACTTGCTCTGTTAAATATGCTTTTTTACATAGCAGATGCATATTATTACTTCAACAGATTTGGCTTGGGGCTACTCCTTAGGGCTTTATGTAAGTGGCCCCCTAGTCTTCACCCTTTACCCCATATCTGGACTCATTTCTTGAAGTAGTCTCTGTTCAAATGACTGGTGACCTACAGGGATCATGAAACACTGGTGAGGAGAACAGAGCGATCAGACAAAGCCATAGTAAGGGATAGGTCAAAGTCATGGGAAGCAGAGTTCATGCAATCCAATAAACAGTTCAGGGTCAGAGAAGACAGCTTAACTTCAGAACAGAAATAAGGCAGAGGTCAGGTCAGCAAAGGATCAAAAGGCATAAGTCGATACATGAGCAGACGAATGTAGAAACAACACACCTTTACAGGATATTAGCAAACTAGAACCTATTGCTTAAGTACCCCAGGGGGCTCAGCCATTGGCTAGAGAAGATCAAAGTGCGTGTGCTGGGCCTTTAAGAGCCAGACAGTGCATACTTGTGCCCTATAGGCAGAGAGATGAGTTGCCATCATAAACTGCAACCTGTGAAGGTGGTGATCATTGGTGCTCCAGTAGCTGGACTTGCAAGACAGCAGAAGAGGAAACACAGTTGGAGTGGACCACCTAGGAACTAGGGAGTGGATGAGCAGAGTGGCGGCCATGGTTGGAAGCAGAGCAGTGGTGGGCACAGATTACTGCTATAACAGCAACAAGGGTCATGTCTGCTACTCTCACTTTTTTTAATCTGTCAGTATTATTTTAGATGGAATATCAGTTTCAGTAACTATTTTGGAAATGAAACATACCCTTTAGCAGAGGAGTAACTAGTTAAAATGGTCCTCTCTTGAAGAAAAGATATCTAGACTATTGAGGTACCATTAAGGAACCATTCCAGCCAGGGGCTGTCATAGACTTGAGCTATGACTTAGGGCTCATGTACACGACTGTATTTTTTTTCCGTGTCTGTTCCTTTTTTTTCGTGGACTAAAACAGAAGTTACTCAGTGTGCATTCCGTTTCCGTAAGTCTGCATGTCCTTTCCGCAAAAAATAGAACATGTCCTATTATTGTCCACATAACGGACAAGGATAGTACTGTTCTATTAGGGGCCAGCTGTTCCGTTCCACAAAATGCGGAATGCACGCGGATGTCATCCATATTTTTTGTGGATCCGTGTTTTGCGGATACCAAAATACATACGGTCGTGGGCATGAGCCCTTACACTAGTTTCTGGAGCAAGTTATAGTAAAGCCCAACCCTTTTCTTACTACTTCAGAAAAGTGACAAGTTGAAAAAGTAGAAAATGGTGGTGCAAATATGGTGTGCACCATAATTTGTGACTTTTTTATGCTGCAAAAGGGACATAACGACAATAATAAATGCCCCTCTGGTGAGAGAAAATCGGCATGTGAAACTATTATGTGGGCGAGTATCAGAAACATTTTGAGTTAGCATAGGTATATAAGCTGTACATTACAGAAATATTGGAAAGGTACAATTTTATGGTATTTTATTATTTTATACATTACATTTATATAGCTACATCAACACAAATTACACATAAGCAGAAAAAGAAAAGATGTACTTTAAATCCAGGTCATGAGACCCTTTCAACAGATCAGAAGGCTCTAAAGGTTTTAAAATAGATATTCTACTGAAGCAATCCGGAAATTACTACTGTAGAAATAATTGTCCATAATAAAAAGTTGAAGCAGCAGTAGTTCCTTGCCATTAATTCATTCTCACATGAAGAACCACAGGCTGCAAGCATTTTTTAATAACTTCATAAATAAAATTGATTTATACTAACTGCCTAGCCCATAACATAAGAAAATGTTATCAGTTCTGCTACAAATATAAAATGTAGTTTGATCAATCACCTCTTTACTGAACTGTGCAGGATTTTCTGCAAAGCTTTAACAGAGAAATTGTTCTTAGGAAAAAATTAATAATACATTTACTGCAGTACTAGACTAACAACCCATGAGTGCTCTACAAAAATGATGACTATCGATGGACATTCTCAATTTATATGTAGACCCCGGTCATACCTATAGAAGAAAGAATAGCTTGCCAAGAATGTACAAGAATTTCAAGTTAAAGGTTAACTCTCCTGAAAATGTATCATAAATCACGGTATTCTCTGTTATGTTTCGTTCTTCCTTCAATAAGCCTGGAAGTATATTCATGTTTTGTTTTTTTCTTTTAAGGCTCTGTTCACATCCACATGCAGTGAAACTATAACGCAGTGTAAAACAATCCTTTGTTTTGCAAATGTATACTGTTAATGGGATATGGATATGTGTATTCAGTTGTATACAGTACAATTTAGAAGTGCAGCATGCGGATTCAATTATTATCATTGTTGCCTTTCTGATTTGTTGGAAAAGGTGTGGGGCTTATTGGAAAGGGTGGATATATTCATAAAAGGGTGCACCTAATATGTCTAAATTGCGCCACAATTCTGGCATAACATTCTATCTCAAAGTAAGGCAATCAACAGTTGGTATATAGCTAGGCAAAAGTGTCTATCCCTGACCTACAATTATCATCCAGCCTGAGACACTGTGATGAATCTGGTGGAGGTGTTGACAACTTAGTCTTTCTTTATGCCACTGTGTCTAAGGCCTCTTTCACACAAACATATTTTTTTTTGCGGACTCCGATGTGAAAAATGCGGCCCCATTCATTTCTATGGGCCCGCAAAAAATGCAGACAGCACACCGTGAGTTATCCGCATCCGTATGCCCATTCCGTAGGCCCGCAAAAAAAATAGAACATGTCCTATTCTTGTCCGTATTAAGGAAAATAATAGTACTGTTCTATTAGGGGCCAGCTGTTCCGTTCCGCAAAATACGGAATGCACACGGATGCCATCCGTTGTTTTTGCGGCTCCTCAATTTGCAGACCGCAAAACACAATGTTCGTGTGAAAGTAGCCTAATGCTGAGTTTGCACAGCCTGCTTGTCAGCCAGATTATCGGGGACGAATGTACAAACTCTTGTTCATGGCAATCTACCAGTCTAAAGTCGCAGGCCATTCACCGGGTGAATAAGCGAAACGCTTGTTCATTGGGCAAAACTGTTGTTCATGTAGGTAAGTAAATTATGACTTCTGGGCAGTAGATCATACTGTCTAAACAGCACCCTGCTGCCCAGAAACAGTGCAGATGTATGAGGACAAGCAATTGCAGTACTGATCGCTTGACACTTGTTCTCATACTATGGAGGTGATCGCTACATGTAAATGCAGTGCTTTACCCCCACTGAACGAGCAGCCAGTTGGGAAACAATTAAGGAAACTACATTGTGAGCCTCATTGAGGACAGAAAATGCTGTGAATGATGACTATCTCTGTACTGAACTGTGCTGGTGCTATAATAGAAACTGATAAATGAATATAAACTTTTTTGATCCAAAAAATTAATATTACATTAAATATATTTATAGAAATGTAATTATACACTTTTGTGTTTCTGAAAAATATAGCAGAATAATCAAGCACTGCAAAAACAAGAGGGGTCATGTACAAACAGATATATGCCAATTTTTGGCATATATTTGTTACAGATTGTGGCGCAAAGGTTATTTGCACCACAATCTGCAACTTTTTCCTATTCAAAAAATGGGTTGTGGCGTGGGTGGGGAAATGGGTTGGCCAGAAGACCCGTTTTATTTATCATTTTCTACGTCTGTTTTAGACACAGAAGGTTGTCTAAATCTACGCCAGCAAAGGGATCTGGCATAGATTTAGACAAGCAGTGGATACGTCAAAGTTATGTAGAGGCTGATCAAAAGACAAAATTAACAGTTACACCAGTTTAGAGATCTATCACTATTTTTATCATAATACTCAGTATAGCAAAATAGCAAGTATGAAAAGCTTGAATCATCAACATAGGTTTTAAGAGACTACCCCTAAAAACTTTATAGCCCATCAATAACTAATAAATTGTATGTAGAGTGCAAGGGTAGAAGCATCAGTACAAACATTCGTTCCTGATAAATGTGCCCTGAAAATAACTCCCACTCTTACAATGGCAGTACCAAATTCTGCTGCACTGGAGTCCCCTGCCCACAGCTGCACCACTCCTTCCTGCAGGCAAAGGTGCCATGCTAACCACAGTGACTGCCCTGCTGCTGACCCACTCCTCTTCCTCCAGTGGCACTGGTTCTGGTCACCAGTATCATCAGGAGGCTGTGGCCTACATATCTAGTCTAAAGGCTTTCAGGCCTGTCCTGCAAAAACTATACATTTTGCTCTTCTTCCAAGCAACCAAACCACTGTGTAAACTTGTCATTTGTGACCTGCCTGGTCTTCTTGTTCTACAGAAAAGACTGAGGAAGCTTTTCTGAGCAATATTCCCAGTGAATGCTTCTTAGTGAAAAATATTATTACATTTAGGCTACTTTCACACGAACGTTGTGTTTTGCGGTCCGCAAATTGCGGATCCACAAAAAATGGATGACGTCCGTATGGCATCCGTTTTTGTTGCGTATCCATTGTAACAATGTTCTATTTTTTTTTTTTCGGGCTACGGAACGGACATACGGATGCGGATAGCACACAGTGTGCTGTCAGTATTTTTTGCAGGCCTATAGAAATGAATGGGTCCGCATTTTTTCTGCAAAAAATGCGGATCGGAGCCCGCAAAAAATACTGTCGTGTGAAAGAGGCCTTAACCAGTTTGATTTTTACCAAACACAACTGCAGTTACAGTGAAACACAAAAATCTTGGTGACTGTTACTGTAAGCCCTTCCAAACATCTGCCCTATATGTATGGCGGATGTCAGGTTTTTAAAGATAGCTGGAGCTGATCTGGTGCCTTAGCTGCACAGAAGAAATAGATTGGAAGAGTGATGTTGCTATGGCAATCTATGGGAGAAGTAATCAGACAATCACATATTAAAGTCCCCTAGAGGGACAAAAAATAAATGTAAAATAAAGTTTAAAAATGTTTCAAAAATGCCTGCACCATTAAAATTGAAAAAAAATCTAAATAGCCGATTCGCCTTTTTTGGTCGCTTCACCTCCCAATAAAATTGAATAAAAAGTGATGTTATACACACCTAAAATGGAATCAGTACAAAATACGGCTTGAAAAATGAAACACATAGAAATAAGGCGGAATTTTGTGTGGGGAGTTCTAATTCTGTCCCATTTAGAACTTTCTCCAGCTCCCACTGCGTCATAAACAATATTAAAGGGTTTCAAACAAGCCCTCATACAACTATGTGAACAGAAAAATACAAAAAAAAACTTATGGATCCTGGAAGGCAGGGAGTAAAAACAAAAATGAAAAAAAAGAGAAAATGACTGTGTCAGGAAGTGTGATGAGGCAATATATGTTTATTGGTTACAACACTCAGATGTAGTACAAAATCTAACAGTTTCAAAACACAAAAAGAGGCACAAATTCTTAATATTACAGAATAACAAAACAAATAGAACACTGAATATATAAGGTATATTTGCTACTAAGATCTGTGTTTGTCACATAGAGACCACATTTAGGAGTCTGTTATGATACACAGCCTCACACCACTCTCTCAGTGATTACCATGAAATTTGTGACAATTTGTCTCTTAGGTCCGGATCCCATGAGCTTTCTCTCCACCACAGTTGCCTGCATTTCAAGAGTTCTGTCTCTGTCACAATTCCCTGTGTCTCAAGGAATGTGTCTCCCACGTTTTCTCCAGGATTCCATCCAGTAGTAACATGCTTAGTGTTTTAGTTATTATGTGATTCATCACGCAGCACAAGCACAATATTTGTAATCGCATAGAAACCATTTTTTTTTAAATAGACTAATAAAGTATTAAGAAATATCAATTTATTTGCCAAACATCTATCTATACATGTAATGTAGGAGAGATATCTTCCCAGGAAGAAAGGATATTAAGTTTTTATTAAAAGTGATAACAAAACGATTGTCAGAAGAGCAGCTTCTCATAGCCTGCTGAGTGGAGTAATTGAAGATTCAGAACTCTGCAAATGACATGCTGTCAGATAGAGTCTATTGAAGCACAGCATGAGCATAATACAAGGCCTATTATTGTGGAGTCTAAATCGCATAAAAATTATTTTTGTAATGGCAACAAAATAAAAGCAGGGGGAGAATGCATTTAGCATTGATTTCTGTTTGAAAATGGCAATTATTGTAGATGTATTGCATCACTTTAAAAATACATTTAAACATACATTCCTTACATATAGGGAATTTGGTCATCCGTGTACCAATCTATCAATATTTCTGTAAAGTGAAAGGATAAAAAGCTAAAAATTGTAAAGTGTACCATTTTTCTTGTATGGCAAACTGAACAACACTATGACCAGCACAGATATTCTAGAAGCCCTTAAAAGAAATATGTCAAAAGAAAATGACCTATTGTTTAAATCCCTTTTTTATGTTAAACACATTTTTAAAGAATTTTTGGTGGTTATAATTAACACTGGATCCTCCTTTCACAATAGGAGATTGTCAAAGCCTATATACTTCTTGTTTGTAATATGACCTCTGAATAGGACACAGAGCATGCCTAGAAATCTCTCCTATAGAAGTCATTGAGGTCCCCTCCTTACCATTGTGTCTATGGCCCATGTAGTTGCCGTAAAGTGATTCTTTAAATTTTTCCTAAATGCTGTTAAGAACAGCTCAGGCAAGATTGCAGCGCCCATAATCATGTTCAGGAAATAGAATAAAAAATTACAATCAGAAAATAAAAACATCTTGTATTGGCATCTGGCAGATACATTTTTTTTGTGACATTCCCTTTAAGTTACCATATATATTAGATAATATAATGGGTACGGTCTTCCCAACATCTTCCATAAAGCGAAGCAAATATTTGTGTATGTTGAATATTGAACTGGTTTGTTATTTGCACCTCCCAGGGGTAAGCACTAGGAGGGGAAGGAGATTTATCAAAGCATGCGCTCCAGAATTTTGGCATCAGAATAAGGTTTTTTGACTTTTTGGGCCTATATGCAAAAATGTTTTACAACATTTAGCATTTTTACACCACTTACTCCAGTTTTGAAAACTGCTTGAGAAAGTGCGTCTGGTTAGTCTGTCAAGTTGATGAGAGTCGGATTTATCAACTGTGACTCAGTACAATAAAAGGGTGACATGGAAAGTGGATTAATATCTTAGAGACTTAAGAATGTGCCAAATGGGCAACTAAGACAGATTTACTATTAGGCAGTTTGATTTGAAGATATTGGAGGAGGGTTAATTTTTTGTGGGCCACCCTGTATATACTGGAGACACTAAGAGGAGCATTGAAAATATTGGGGTAAACTAAGAAGGCTTTTATATTTTTTGGGGTTCTAAGTGGGCATTATTCATACTGAGGGTACTACGGGTGCTATTTGATATCTGTGGGGCATTATGTGTACTGAGGGCACTGCAGGGGTTTGGATTTTTCAAAACGCTTAGCAAATTCATCCATTTTTAATGACTGTTAAAAACTGCTGAAAAACTGCCATTCAAAGTGGATAGACAGAAAATGGATGCATACACTGATTCAAAATGGCCATAAAACAATAACAATGTATCTGTATTTAATGGACATTTTTCCATTGTAAATATAGTCTAAATAACTTACAACCAACAGCTATCATATGTTCATGGACAGTGTTAGTCCCCTTGGCTCCTCATGGTTTTACTCTGTATATCTGGCACTACAAATATGAAACACAATATAGAGATCATTTACGTCTATGTGTAATGCTTTTTGTTTATATTATAAGCAGTCACATGCTACTAGTCTCCTTCAATACAAAGCTTATTTTCAGCTTTGCTGTGTAGACTAGGATGAGGTCAGCAGAGTAACATTATTATCATTAGGGGCAGGATGTTTCAAGCCAAATGAAAGCTCCATTTTCTTTTGGGGACCTAGATAGGATAGTAACATTATACACATATTAGGTTTTGTATGTTATACTCTAATCTGTATGGGAGAGGGCTGAGCTTTATCCATTCCTGGAGTATATTAGTGACAATTAGTCTATTGAAATTCCTCTATAAATTTAATCTACCATAAAGCACACAAACTTTACTGTACTGATTTTTCTTTATATTATACAAAGCAACATGCTAATAGTCTCCTTCAATATCTTATTTTTAGCTTTGCTGTGTAGACTAGGATAAAGCCAGCTGAGTTACCTAATTATCATTAGTGGTAGATTGTTTCGTGCCAAATGACAGGTTAACTCTCTATTGGGGGGATTAAATGGGATATTATTATTATTATATACCCTTTAAAATATAACTTTTACTAAATCATTGTTAAAATATCCCCACACCATAAAGTGAAAATAAATGAGATGAGATATCAAAGATAATATACACAGGCTACTAGTCTCCGGGTCATTTATATCATTGTTCTTAAAATATTTCTGCCATTTCAGTTGCCGGCAGAACAGATGTAAGTCTTTGACCCATTGAAAAGAGTTATAACGTGTGGTTGGAACAAAGGAAATACCTTTTAGATAGAACACTTATGTCTTCCACGGACAGTTCCCTGTTGGATAAATTTATGATCTGTCCCTCATTTTGTTTACAAGCCTGGCGGGCCCGGTCTCTCAGCTGGTAAGGAATTTGTCCCCCTGATTCTAAAAAAAACCCCAAGGGTGCTGATGATCCAGATGGTAATGGGGAATCTTGATCTTGAGAGGCTTCTTGCCTCTGTGGTCCCCATCTTCCCCTGTGGCCCCTGTTTTGTTCCCCTCTAAATCTGCCTCTGGGTTTGGATCTTCCTCTAATTGTTTTTTCTCCTGCTCTCTTTGTATCTGATGTCTCTATTTCTGATGATGATACCTCAGTATCAGGAGGGGTTGTCTTTTTTAGGTGCTGGTATGCCCTATTTTCCTTGAATTCCAATAAATCTCTCCTGAATTGTTTGTGGTTATGGTCTTTCACTTCACTTTCAGGCAGGGACAGGGCAGTCCAACTAGGGACAGTATCCCATGCCTGAAAGCGTGATCTGTGAAGGTTTTAACCAAGATCCGGAGAAGAATTGCTGTAGCCTCCGGTGACCTGACCAAGGATGAGCCCCCTCTCTATATGTGTGACCTACCAAACCGTGAGTGGCCACTAGTGTGGCGATCTACAACGCACTAACCCTGAGACTAGTAGCCTGTGTATATTATCTTTGATATCTCATCTCATCTATTTTCACTTTATGGTGTGGGGATATTTGAAAAATGATTTAGTAAAAGTTTTATTTTAAAGGGTATTTAATAATAATAATTTTTCAGTGACACGTGAATACAGTAAGTATATAGCCCTGAACAAAATCAGATATCTTCAGTGAAAAAGGATTAAATGGGATAGTAACACTATACACACATATTAGGTTTTGTAGGTTACATGCATACAGTGGTCCCTCAAGTTACAATATTAATTGGTTCCAGGATGACCATTGTATGTTGAAACCATCATAAGCTGAGTAATCGGTTCCAAAGCCCCAAAATGTCATCCAAGATAAGAGAAAATGAAAATGTAAGAAAAATAAGCAGATGACATGTCCTTACATATAACAGTCAGTAATAGCTGCTAACTAGCAACTAATCCAACTGTTTGAGGTATTGTATGTTGACTCCATTGTATCTTGAGGAATCACTGTATTAAGTTTTGTATGTTACACTCTAATCTGTATGGGAGAGGACTGAGCTTTATCCATTCCTGGAGAATGTATAAGTCTATTTACAGTTCACAACAAATTTCATCTACCATAATGCACACAAAATTTACTATACTGCATTTTGTTTATATTATAAGCAGCCACATGCTACTAGTCTCCTTGAATACAAGACTTATTCTCAGCTTTGCTGTGAAGACTAGGATAAGGTAAGCAGAGTCAACTTATTATCATGAGGGGTAGGATGTTTCATGCCAAATGACAGCTCCACTCTCTTTTGCGGGCCTAGATAGGATCATACAATTATACATATTAAGTTTTGTTATATCCTAATCTGTATGGAAGAGGGATGAGCTTTATCCATTTCTAGAGTGAATTAGTCCATTGAATTTTTTCTACAAATTTGATCTACCACAAAGCACACAAACTTTACTGTACTACCTTTGCAGACAATACAAGAAGCAAGCATGTGCCCCCAAGAAAGTTATTTAAAAAAAAAAAATATATATATATACTAAACATTTAATATGTATATGATTAAATGTAAAGAATAAAACTATTGTTACATAACACAAGACATTACTTTTGAAACAAAGAGATTAACTGATTAACATTGGTGACAAATAATATAACCATACTTTAAAAAATATTGCGGAGAATTTTAATAGAGTCCTAAAGAAAATCTACAGTACAGTTAAACTCATAATCGTGCCATGACCTTCTGCTCCTTTTAACTTCCAAGCATGACTCCCTAGAGAAATATATTACTGGAATGTTAATGTATTTCTTTTCTGACCTTTTGCATTCTCACTGTGTCACATCTTTCTCTCCTTTATGTACCTCTCAGAAGGCAGGAAAACACATTGCCTAGGTTTCACTAGGTTTTTTGTTTTTAACACATTGTTATAGCCGACGTCACACCCAATAAATTAATAAAACAAACTAGCTGAAATAGTTACTTGGCTACTAGAATAGAATCATTCCTTCCACATTGACTATAATGAGGAGCATTCTTTGGCAGGAGAGAGAATTTATTCCTTAATGCTTCCTGCTACTTTCAGAGCTTGCTACCCATACAGTCTGTTGACTAAAGCTTTTGTCATTTTAAGCTTTAATGACCTTGTGTCTAAATATGATAAGATGCAATAGCACAGAAATGTTTGTAGCTATTTATTGGTAGTGTTAAGAATACTTATCTTGTAATTACAATAAACTGTACTGTTACAGGAGTAAGGTGGCTGTGGACGATAACTGCACAATTCAAAATACACAATACATGAGCCAACAAAAATCTTTTTCCCAAATTATTTATTTTTTTATAAATCCACTTCAGTTAACATAAATTTTCCTGTGCCAGAAGCACATATCTATTATAATATGCATATATATAAATCACACTCTACATGGTTGATTCCAAATTCTCATTATCCACATCTTATGAAACACTAAAGAGTATAGAAAATGTAATAAAATTTAAAGCTCCTCTTGCATTGTATAGAAACTGTTGACAGAATTTTACATGGTTCTGTTATGGAGTAATTTTATAAATGTGCGAATGTAGGTATACAAGTGGTATGCATTTCAGGATAAAGTAGAAGCCTGCTCAAGATTTGGCAGAATTTTTCATGTACTTTGTACTCCCCAGTTGTCTATTATACAGATTCCACTGTGCTGTGCAGTAAAGTAACATAAAGTTAAAGGGGTTCTCCCATGACTAATGTAAAAAAAATGAAAATCAGACATCATATAGTACATGACAATCTCTTTCTAAGAAAGCTAGAACCAGCCCTGTACCTCATATGGATACAGAAATCTCCCCATTCATTGCTCTGCTAGATTTATATCAGGTTGGCAGCTCAGGGAGTGTTTTTTCTGCTGCAGGTATGGGGGAGTGTCCATGCTCTCCCTATCACAGCTCAGGAGGCAGTTGAAAGATGGAACTAAACATGTGCGGCCTTCTCAGTGAGCCGGTCCAAGAAATAAGAAAAAAACAGCAGGTGGCGCTATACAGATACATTTTATTGAATAACTCCTTGGCTATACTAAATTTTTAATTACATGCAATTACAAAAGTATTCAGATCCAGGTGCTGGTTTGAAAACTGCACAATATTTTTCATGGGACAACCCCTTTAATTATTTGATTTTTAAAGGCAGTGAAGGTATTAAAATAACTTTTAAAAGTTACACTTACCATTCCAAATCCCCTCCATTCCCATGCATCTGCTCCAGTGCACTCAACCTCTGGAGCTATAGCACAATGTTTTTGGCTGCAGTGATGATGTGCTCATACCGCATATAATCTCTGCAGCCAGTCGCTGTCCTTTGCGGTGTATGGCACAAGACTGCTGAGGCTTGTCATTGCCTGCAGCAGTTAAGTTCAGTATGTAAGCATGTCAAGGAAGATCAGAGCTGCACTGCTGGAGTGAACAGGGTTTGGAGTAGTGAGTGTAACCATTTTTATTATTATTATTTATATATTATTATTATTTAATGTCTTCACTGGCTGCAAAAAATACAATTTAATGAAGGATGCAATTTAAAGGTAATCATCTATCCAAATGCCAAATTCAAAAACCACGCATTTCCCCTTCTTCCTCTAACTACAAATGTTGTCATCCACTTTAGAGCAGTCTGTAATCTGTTCATGGGTTGCATAACAGACTGTCAGAAAATCAGCTGGTTTAAGGGAAAAAAAATAATGTACATATTATCTTTTAGGCCCCTTTCACACGAGCGGGAGACTCGGACATCTCTCGCAACTTGTGCTGTGTACTGACCTCCCAGCACTGAACGGGGGTTACATAGCATTATACTGATTTATGATGCTATGTAACCCTTACAGTTCTGGAATGTGTTGGATAACGCTGACAGCGGTCAGTACACAGCACACGTTGCGGAGACGTCCAAGTCTCCCGCTCGTGTGAAAGGGGCCTTACACGTGACATTTTTCGTAGTTTAACAATTGCTGTACAATGAGGGACTTGAGTCAAAGTGTAAGGATAAAGACAAAGAGTTATAAGATGCCAAACCTTCAGCTGAAAGCAAGAATCTGTACAAAGGTGACTTCTGTTTGTTAACCATATTTCTAATGGTGTTATCAATAAAATGAAAGATTTGGGGTGATTGAAATTGGGTATGTGCTTATTGAAAGATAAGTAATTCATCTTATGTAATTAAACTCTATAGAATGTTTTTCTCCAAAGTTCCCTTCCGTGTATTTTTCATTTCTCTAATTCAGTTGTGATAGCATTTATTTGCTTATGCGAGAAAATGGTCATAAATAAATAAGCAGGGCTGCCAACAATAATAATTTACTGCAGCATTAAAATTAACTAGTGAAACTCATACACATACAGCAAACATAAAGTGAAATAATATTAATAAATATGCCATGAAATTTGAATTAGCAGCTAAGAAAATCTGACAAGCAGTGTCATTTAATTATTGTAAGGAAATGTCATATATAAAAACCTTTATCAGCATTGCAGTGGCATTTTTTATGTGTGTCTCTCAAGCTGAAGGATTCAGTTTAGCCAAACTCATTCATGCATTGTAGGTATTTTTTATTTGCTTTCTAGAATGGTGAGCATTTGCCATAAGTTAATTGGTAACAGAATTATTCTTCATGCTTTATAAAGTACAAACCTTGAACATTACAAAGCAGTAAATTGTAGTCTTCAAGTTTTTACCACCCAGGGATCATACCAGGCTTAGCTTTTAGCTAGTATTTCCAGAAGAATTTAAACATATTGCTGTTCTGAAAACCAGCAGGAACCCATCTATAAAGCAACCTGTTATTTTAGTGTTGAACCTGAGAAAATATGGAGTATTTTTATGTACTCATTCATCACTGCCAACATAGTGTGTTGAACTGTACATTGAACTGGAGTCGGTATATAAAGTATGGTTTGCATAATTTGCCCTCCATTTCACTGGTGGACAAAGCCAGCATATAACAGCATAAAATGATGATGAGTTCTACCGAGAAAGAACAAGAATGCAGAGATGGAGTTCTCCTTTTTCAGTAGACTGTTGAATGGTATTACATGTAGAGATGAGCGAGCACTAAAATGCTCGGGTGCTCGTTATACGAGTCAAACTTTTCCCGATGCTCGGGTGCTCGTTTCGAATAACGAACCCCATTGAAGTCAATGGGAGACTCGAGCATTTTTGCAGGGGACCAAGGCTCTGCCTAGGGAAGGCTGGGTGAAAACCTGGAAACCTCAGAAAATGATGGAAACACCACGGAAATGGACAGGAAACAGCAGGGGCAGCATGCATGGATGCCTCTGAGGCTGCCTAATCCCACCATTACCCCAAATTCTCAGGCAACAGCCTGGTGGTTACCCTCATGGCAATTGTGCTCACCCAGACAAAGAAAGGTGAGGCACATGCCCATCACATGTTAGGGAAGCACCCAACTAGGTGCAACGAAGGTCCATCACCGGCTGCAGGTGACACCACTGCTCATGCTGGCACTGCTGTGCTATCCCCCTCCCCACGACGCAAGCATAAGCCTGACACATCATGGTGACAGCGTAGTGAAACCAACAAGTGACCAAGTTAGATTGAGGTAGCAGTCAAATGTCTGTAGGTGAGCCTCCCAAAAATTTGTTTTGGAGTCTCCGAAGTTGACCGTCGTAAAAAATTGTTTAGGAGTGTCTGTAGTTGACCCTTCTGTAAAATATTTTATTTGTTTTCCCTGTTATTAGTTAATGTACAACCCATGGATGGCATGGTGGGAATATATAGGTTTTGCGTCACAGACGGTCCACTGCACCGTTACATTTTCTTCATCATTGCCAATTACTTTTTCACCAACTGTTGTCTGGCAATGATAAAGGGTAAGGTGAATCCACTGCAGAAGAAAAGTGTCATCCTCCTACAATTCTACACTTGCTCTCAATTGAAAAGGGGATGTTCTCGCTGTGGCCTGCCTCATAGTGGCCGCTTCTGCCGACGACAGATGTGGTGTACCTACTGACAGCCTGACCGAACACGATGGCAGACGGGGAGACACTCCCTCATGTAAAATTGTTTTGGAGTGTCTGCGGTTGACCCTCCTGTAAAATATTTTTTTTCCCCTGTTATTAGTTAATGTACAACCCATGGCTGGCACGGTGGGAATATATAGGGAAGCACCCAACTAGGTGCAACGAAGGTCCATCACCCATGCCCATGCTGGCACTGCTCTCCTATCCCCAGCCACACGATGCAGGCATAAGCCTGACACAGCATAGCGTTGACACCAACAAGTGACCAAGTTACATGAGGTAGCAGGTGAGCGACCCAAAAATTTAGCCAGACGCAGCATGGCGGTGACAACAGAGTGACCGAGTTAGACTAAGGTAGCAGGAGGTGAAGCATCCTCCAAGTGGGCAGTACATGAGCGGCCCCAGGGTCAGACTCGGGTTATCGATTGTTGAAATGTTGGCTTACATCAAGTTTAGTATCTGTTCTTATCAGTTGCTGTGGCTGTTGGTGGTAAGGTGGTGAGCATAGCTGCTTCCCAAGCAGTTGACCCGGGTTCAATTCTCGTCTATCGCACTATCGCAGGAGGCAATTAAAAGAAGAACCAAAAAAAAATCTGTCCAATATCTAATACGTCCCCTACCCGGGTAAATTGTTTGGAGAGAGGTAGCAGGGTAGGTGGGGGGCAGGCTGGGGGGAAGGAGGTTGAGCTGGAAGAGCTAGAGGAGTGCCCCCTTGGCTAGCGTGTGTGGTGGTGACAACAGCCGGATGGAGTTCGAATGACGACGCAGGACCCCAACTTAAAAATTTAGCATCAACCGGTACAGTTGTAAACTATGAGCTCGATCAAGTGTGGTATGTGTTCTATGTATACTACTCAGTTTAATACCGTATATGGCACCTATCCGGAAAAATAGTTTGGAGAGAGAGAAAGAGAGGAAAAAGACGTAAATTGTTTGGAGAGAGGGCCTGTAGGTGGGGGGCAGGCTGGGGGGAAGGAGGTTGAGCTGGAAGAGCCAGAGGAGTGCCCCCTTGGCTAGCGTGTGTGGTGAGGTGACAACAGCCGGATGGAGTTCGAATGACGACGCAGGACCCCAACTTAAAAATTTAGCATCAACTGGTACAGTTGTCAACTATAAGCTCGATCAAGTGTGGTATGTGTTCTATGTATTCTTCTCAGTTTAATACCGTATATGGCACCTATCCGCGGTAGGTGGACCTCCGGAAAAATTGTTTGGAGAGAGGGCCTGTAGGTGGACCTCTGGAAAAATTGTTTGGAGAGAGGGCCTGTAGGTGGACCTCTGGAAAAATTGTTTGGAGAGAGGGCCTGTAGGTGGACCTCTGGAAAAATTGTTTGGAGAGAGGGCCTGTAGGTGGACCTCCAGAAAAATTGTTTGGAGAGAGGGCCTGTAGGTGGACCTCCGGAAAAATTGTTTGGAGAGAGGGCCTGTAGGGTGCCCTCCTGAAAAATTGTGGTAAAAGAGTGCCAGTTGGACTTCTAAAAAATTGCGTTTTTTTGGTCAGCGTTAGGCAAAGACGACAAGGAAGAGGAGTAGAGAAGAGGAATCGGATACATAAGTAATGTAAATCTTTAGCTGCTTTCCCCCGGCGGAGATTTGAATTCCGGTGAAATCCAGGCTTTGTTCATTTTAATAAGCGTCAGCCTGTCAGCGCTGTCAGTTGACAGGCGTGTACGCTTATCGGTGATGACGCCACCAGCTGCTCTAAATACCCGCTCTGACAGCACGTTAGCGGAAGGGCAGGGCAGCACCTCCAAGGCGTACAGCGCCAGTTCAGGCCACGTGTCCAGCTTTGAACCCAGTAGTTGTATGGAGCAGAGTGATCGCTACGGACGGTGGTATGGTCAGCTAGGTACTCCCTCACCATCTTTCTGTACAGCTCCCCCCTACTCCGCCTAGACTGGGGACAGGTGATAGTGTCTTGCTGGGGTGACATAAAACTGGCAAAGGCCTTGGAGAGCGTTCCCCTGCCAGTGCTGGACAAGCTGCCTGCTCGCCTCCTCTCCCCCACTACTTGGCCCACAGAACCATGCCCTCTGCCGCTAGCGGCGTCAGATGGGAAGGATTGTTTCAGCTTGTGCACCAGGGTTTGTTGATATCTATTCACTCTCATACTCCTTTCCTCTGCAGGGATGAGAGTGGAAAGGTTCTGCTTGTACCGTGGGTCCAGGAGAGTGAACACCCAGTAATCGGTGTTTGAAAACATGCTTCTAACACAAGGGTCACGGGATAGGCAGCCTAACATGAAGTCTGCCATGTGCGCCAGAGTCCCAACACGCAAGAATTCCCTCTCCTCACTGGCCTGACTCTCCATTTCCTCCTCCTCCTCCAAGTCCTCCTCTTCAGCCCATACACGCTCAAGAGTTAAGAAGGACTGAGCACTGGTACCCTCTTCTGTCTCGCAGACATTCTCCTCCTCTTCCTCCTCATCCTCATCCCCCTCCTCCGATACGCGCTGAGAAACAGACCGGAGGGTGCTCTGGCTATCAAGCGATGTATCTTCCTCCACCATCTCTTGTGACAAGCTCAAAGCATCCGACTTCATGCTGAGCAGTGAGTTTTTCAACAGGCAAAGCAGTGGGATGGTGAGGCTGATAATGGCGGCATCTGTGGTCGACTTGCGGAAATGCGCACAGATGCGGCGCACCTGGTGAGCAAATCAGACAGATTAGGGTATGTCTTGAAAAACCGCTGAACTATTAGATTGAACACGTGGGCCAGGCAAGGCACATGTGTCAGTCTGCAAAGTTGCAGAGCCGCCACCAGGTTACCGTTGTCACACACAACCATGCCTGGCTTGAGGTTCAACGGTGCCAGCCACACATCGGTCTGCGCCGTGATGCCCTGTAACAGCTCTTGGGCGGTGTGCCTTTTGTCACCTAAGCTCAGCAGTTTGAGCACCGCCTGCTGGCGCTTACTCACGGCACTGCTGCTGCACCTAGAGCTACCGACTGAAGGCGCCGTGCCCACGGATGGTAATTCGGTGAAGGAGGAGGGGTCGGAGGAGGAGGTATAGTACGTCTGAGAGACCGTGACCGAGGTAGGCCCCACAATCCTCGGTGTGGGCAGTACATGAGCGGCCCCAGGGTCAGTCTCGGTCCCAGCCTCCACCAAGTTAACCCAATGTGCCGTCAGTGAGATATAGTGTCCCTGCCCGGCAGCACTTGTCCACGTGTCCGTGGTTAGGTGGACCTTCTCAGAAACAGCGTTGGTCAGGGCACGGATGATGTTCTCTGACACGTGCTGGTGTAGGGCTGGGACGGGGAAAAATAGTGGCGGCTGGGGACCGAATACCGAGGGGCAGCCACCGCCATGAGATTGCGAAAGGCCTCGGTCTCTACCAGCCTATAGGGCAGCATCTCCAGGCTCAGCAATTTGGAGATGTGGACGTTGAGGGCTTGGGCATGTGGGTGGAACTGTATTTCCTCTTGCGCTCCAGCGTCTGCTGTAAAGACAGCTGAACACTGCGCTGGGACACATTGGTGGACACTGTGGAGGATCGTGGAGGCGAAGGTGTGGTTTTCCGGTGGGAGGCGCTCGTGCCGGGGTCCTGGGCAGGGGCTTGACTAGCAGAGGCAGCGAGTGATGGAAGGAGCAGTGGTGTGACCCGCAGGAGGTGGTGAACGGCCTTGGTTCCATTGAGTGGGGTGTTTAGCACTCATATGCCTGCGCATGCTGGTGGTGGTTAGGCTAGTAGTGGTGGCACCCCTGCTGATCCTGGTATGGCATAGGTTGCACACCACAGTCCGTCGGTCATCCTCACTTTCTTTAAAGAACCTCCAGACTTGCGAACATCTAGGCCTCGCCACGGGAGCTTCACTACGTGAAACAGTTGCTGCTGATGCACCAGCTCTGGCCCTGCTTCTCCCTCTGGCCACACCACTGCCTCTTCCAACCTGTTCTGGTGCAGCACTCGCCTCCGCCTCAGAAGCACTGTCTTCACTTGGCTTATCAACCCAGCTTGGGTCAGTCACCTCGTCATCCTCCGATTCCTCAGTCTGCTCCCCCCTCGGACTTCCTGCCCTGACAACAACTTCACCACTGTCTGACAACCGTGTCTCCTCATCGTCCGACACCTCTTTACAAACTTCTTCCACTAAGTCAACATTGTCATCATCATCATCATCACCCACAGACTGCGACAGTTGGAAAACTTGGGCATCGGGAACGAGGTCAGCAGCAACCTGAGATGTGGTTTGTGACTCTGGGAAGGGTCCAGAAAACAGTTTCTGAGAGTATGCCGGATCGCATTCCAAATTTTCCTGGGAGGGGGCAGACTGGGGGAAGGAGGTTGAGGTGGAGGAGCCAGAGGAGTGCTCCCTTGGGTAACGTGGGTGGACTGCGTGGAAGACTGACTGGTGGACAAATTACTTGAAGCATTGTCCGCAATCCACGACATCAGCTGTTCGCACTGTTGTGGTTTGAACAGTCATCTACCACGTGTCCCTGTAAGTTGAGACATGAAGCTAGGGAGTGTAGCTCCCTCATCAGCAGGTACTGTCTCACCCTGCCCCGGACCACGGCCTCTGCCCCCTGCAGTAATTGAATGCCCACGCCCACGCCCTCGTCCTCGACCCTTAGCCCTGGGGTTCAACATTTTCTGTATATAAGTGTATTATATAAAAAATAAAAATAAATGGGCCTGCTGTACTAAAACCCACAAACTTGTTCAGTCTGAACAAGTAAATATATAGGTGGATAAGTTAGATCAAAATTACGTATGTTATTACGTACCGTGCAGTATGGAGCAATTACACGGAAACTATTAGGTTAGGCAGACTTGGTCTGCTTAGTTGCAACCCAGACAAATGTCGCACAGAGATTTTTCTGATCTTGCTGTGTGTGTGAGAGCAAAACACCTTGTTTAATTATGTGACGTACAGAATGTGTCACCTGGACAGAAAATACGGATTGTAGTGAGTGGACAGCTGAACTGTGACACACAGAATGGTTCCTCGCAGCTGTGTGAAATGGATTTGTATCACTGAGCTAAAACAACAAAAAAACTATTTTTTTTTTTTTTTTTAACGTGACGTGCAGGAACTATCAGAGACCTAACTCAGCCCCTGATGACGGTGGCTATTTTGACTGCAACCCAGACAAATGTCGCACAGAGATTTTTGTGATCTAGCTGTATGAGTGAGAGCAAAAGACCTTGTTTAATTATGTGACGTACAGAATGTGTCACCTGGACAGAAAATACGGATTGTAGTGAGTGGACAGCTGAACTGTGACACACAGAATGTTTCCACGCAGCTGTGTGAAATGGATTTGTATCACTTAGCTAAAACAACAAAAAAACTATTTTTTTTATATATGTTTTTTTTTTAGTTTTTTTTTGTTTTTTGTTTTTTGTTTTGAACGTGACGTGCAGAAACTGTCAGAGACCTAACTCAGCCCCTGCTGACGGTGGCTATTTTGACTGCAACCCAGACAAATGTCGCACAGAGATTTTTGTGATCTAGCTGTATGAGTGAGAGCAAAAGACCTTGTTTAATTATGTGGCGTACAGAATGTGTCACCTGGACAGAAAATACGGATTGTAATGAGTGGACAGCTGAACTGTGACACACAGAATGTTTCCACGCAGCTGTGTGAAATGGATTTGTATCACTGAGCTAAAACAACAAAAAAACTATTTTTTTTTATATAATTTTTTTTTATATTTTTTTTTTAGTTTTGTTTTTTTTAACGTGATGTGCAGGAACTATCAGAGACCTAACTCAGCCCCTGCTGACGGTGGCTATTTTGACTGCAACCCAGACAAATGTCGCACAGAGATTTTTGTGATCTAGCTGTATGAGTGAGAGCAAAAGACCTTGTTTAATTATGTGACGTACAGAATGTGTCACCTGGACAGAAAATACGGATTGTAGTGAGTGGACAGCTGAATTGTGACACACAGAATGGTTCCACACTGCTGTATGAAATGGATTTGTATCACTGAGATATAACCATAAAAAAAAGGGTTATATATGGCGATAGCTTCACTACTAGTTCCAGCCAGCCAGCCAAGCCAGGAGACAAAAAAAACATTTCTTGTAGCCCTTAGAAGGGCTGTTGGGTTCTTGTGAGATCACTTCTGCCTAACAAAGAACTAAATGCAGGCCCTAACACTCTTTCTGAAACGCAGCAGCTCTATCCCTAACGACATCCAGACAGCATCTGAGCCGAGCACAGCGGACAGTCACTAGTATATTCCAGGGTCACCTGATCAGGCCAGCCAACCCCTGCTATCGACATGTAAGGGCCCCACGTGATGCTGGGTGTACCGCAGAGTCTCCTGGCTTGTGATTGGCTGAGTTTATAGGCGCCAAAAATGCACAATGCGGAAGTTGCCATTTCCTCGAGCATGGCGAGATACTCGTCCGAGCAGCGAGCACTTACGAGTACCGTAATACTCGAACGAGCACCAAGCTCGGACGAGTTTGCTCGCTCATCTCTAATTACATGTAATGAATTATATCTAGTACCAATATAACCAAGAGTATAGCTATAGACTGTGCAGGTGTAGCAATTGCACCTTGGTCTTGGGAGGTGGAGTGGGGTCCAAAGGCCTCTTTTTACATATGGCAGATGAAAGATGGAAGATCCTGTTACAGATTTTGCTTTTGGGTCAATGAATCTCAAGTTAGAGCTCAAGATATAACTTTTGAACAGCAGCATATTTGTTTGCTGCTAAGATTTTGTTGTTGATTGTTTCCTACTTGTTTCTTCCATTAGATAGCATCACATTACTGCATATAGTAGGTATGGTAGCTATGATTGTTCTACACTGAATATGTGAGGTTCATCCATGTACATCACCCGTAATCCAAAACCTCCGCTGTCCGTCTGGACTAGCTCATAAGCCAAATTATTCTTCTCCTTCTGGACAAAAGGGTCTTTAAATGCTCGACCTTGCTCGAGCTTCTTAAAGTTGGATACTGTTTTGGTTGCATTTGTGATTAGCTGATTCTTTAAGCTTAATTGTTCTGTTCTTTGTTCCAAAAGACACCAAAAGTGATGTTGTTTCTTGACAATGGCTGCCATGTTTTGATAATGTCATACAACCCTTTTGATAATATAAATTATCCCCCCTCCCTCATTACAGCCATTGTCCAGAATTAATAAGAATCTGATAAAGACACAATAACGTCCACTGATTAATGTACATTTATATCTAATCTTCATCGAACACCTTCTGGTTCAGAGACATACTATTATTATATGCCAGCTAGTTACATCGCCCCTGTTGCTGCTTTGACATGCTCATCATGGACATGACATCACAGGAAATAAAAAGGAGCTGCATGGTTATGGTCATGTGACCACAGCCCTGAACAGTAGATAGGAGCAATAAAGGTAAAAGAAATACATTAAAAAACTATAGCAACCATCATAAATAATCATTTTAAAGGCTGTTGATGAAAACCGAACATCCTCTTTCAGTAACTATTGTTACTAATTGCATATATATGACTACTTAGCAAATATATAAGTATATATAAGTATCTTTACCCTTGTCGTATCTTTTAATAATACAGTTGGAAACACCAAATCACAACTGGAGCCACAAAAGAATAATCTACACATTTTATGATTACCATGCATATTCTCCATGTTATTAAGTGAGGGCACTCTATTATAGTGTGATACAAGCAGTAATCTAGAAATATCTTGGCTATAAATATGTCATTTCTTATAGGGTGGATATGGATGTGCTTGTTTTGATTCCAAACATTTCTTATATACTGAAAGTCCAAAATTCCATGACATCACTAATTACTGAGAAGCCTGAAACTCATATTCCGTTTACAGATCTGGGTGGTCTCAAACAGCTGGACTTAAGAAATAAAAAGAAACGGGAACAGGGGCTACTTAATAAAATCACAGCAAGAGGGAACTTTCTGTAACTGTTACAATTCAGTAAACTCTGAGGTTCTGTTTGTAGCAATTCACTTTTCTTATTAATTCCTTGAAACAATAAATCATCACTGATAGCCAACACTGAACAGTTTGCATGTATTCAGCCTGTCATTTGCTCGGAATGCAAGAAGTATGCATTTCTACATTTTTTTGGCAACATCAGCTAAATATTTAAAAACATGGCCTTCTCAGAGAATTGAGAATGACCTCAATTTAAACAACAGCAATGCCTCACAAACGTGTGAATACATCATGATTCCTATATGAAACTGATAGAGCTGGAGGCTAGCGTGCAGCTTTCTGATCTCTTACAATAGTAAGGCTACTTTAACATCAGCATTTTTGATCCGACATGGGATCTCAAAACCACAGCAAAACGCTTTGGTTTTAATAATATAACCGGCTGCATCAGTTCAGAATGGATCCAGCTGTATTACTGTATATGGAAAATAAAGAAACGGGATTTGGCATTAAAAAAATTCATATCTGGCACCATTGACATGGTTTTTGGTGCCAGATATGGCTTGTTCAGTTTCCCATGCTGCAAAATTGCTGCTTGAAGCATGGAAATGCAACAAACTGGAATGCATTCTGTTGCACTCCGTTCCAGTTCCGTTCCAATAATAGCCAAGGCAGCACTGACAGTTTCCTATGAGACCCAGCCTGGGGGCTGGCCCCATAGATCTCTTTAGATGGCAGGGCCCAAGGCTTTTATAAGGCGTTAAGAGAGGGAGTCCCCTCCCTCTGTAAACCCCTTAGATGCCACGGTCAATCTCGACCATCACATCTAATGGGTTAATACGCCGGCATCTGAAATTTCACCGATGATGGCTATAACAACCAGGCCCCTATCCTGGTAAGACACGCACAGCTCCTCTGCATGCCTAATCATTGCGTCGTAACAGTGTGGGTTGTTAACTCCCTTCCCGATGCACCAGCATGTATGGCAAAGGTCAGGAAAGGGTTAATTAGGATTATATACTACATAATTCCCAATAATTGCATGCAAAAGTTGGCTGGCGCATTTCTGCAGTTTATGCTTTTCAATAATACATCCAGCATTGAATATAGACATGTGTGGTAAGTATGAACATCACATCTTACAGTAGCAGAAGGATGCTAAATAAAGCACACATTTTTAAAGTTTTGCTAGTAATCATTGTTTGCTGCAAAGTTGCATGAAGGTGGTTGTGGGTATTTATTATTAGGTTATATTTTTATACACAGTGGGGGAGATTTATCAAACGTGGTGTAAAGGAAAACTGGCTTTGTTGTCCATCCACTCTTTCTCCACCTTTCATTTTTGAGGGCTCCTCTGGAAAATGAAAGGTGGAATGTGATTGGTTGCCATGGGCAACTAAGTAGGTTTACCTTTACACCAGTTTTCATAAATTACCCCCAGTATGTCAGAAAATGTAGATACATTTGTAGATAAAAAGTTACAATATACTTTTTTAACACATACAGTGGGGGGAAAAAAGTATTTAGTCAGCCACCAATTGTGCAAGTTCTCCCACTTAAAAAGATGAGAGAGGCCTGTAATTGACATCAAAGGTAGACCTCAACTATGAGAGACAAAATGAGAAAACAAATCCAGAAAATCACATTGTCTGATTTTGAAAGAATTTATTTGCAAATTATTGTGGAAAATAAGTATTTGGTCACCTACAAACAAGCAAGATTTCTGGCTCTCACAGACCTGTAACTTCTTCTTTAAGAGGCTCCTCTGTCCTCCACTCATTACCTGTAGTAATAGCACCTGTTTGAACTTGTTATCAGTATAAAAGACACCTGTCCACAACCTCAAGCAGTCACACTCCAAACTCCACTATGATGAAGACCAAAGAGCTGTCGGAGGACACCAGAAACAAAATTGTAGACCTGCACCAGGCTGGGAAGACTGAATCTGCAATAGGCAAGCAAGCTTGGTGTGAAGAAATCAACTGTGGGAGCAATAATTAGAAAATGGAAGACATACAAGACCACTGATAATGCTCCCTTGAATCAGGGGCTCCCACGCAAGATCTCACCCCGTGGGGTCAAAATGATCACAAGAACTGTGAGCAAAAATCCTAGAACCACACAGGGGGCCTAGTGAATGACCTGCAGAAAGCTGGGACTAACATAACATAGGCTAACCGTCAGTAACACACTACGCGCCAGGGGACTCAGATCCTGCAGTGCCAGACGTGTCCCCCTGCTTAAGCCAGTACATATCTGGGCCATCTGAAGTTGTAGAGAGCATTTGATGTTCAGAGAGTACTGGGAACTGTCATGTGGTCAATTGAAACCAAAGTAGATGTTCAGTAGAAACACACTCGTCGTGTTTGGAGGAGAGTGAATGCTGAGTTGCATCCAAAGAACACCATACGCTACTGTGAAGCATGGGGGTGGCACATCATGCTTTGGGGCTGTTTCTCTGGGACAGGGACGACTGATCCGTGTACAAGAAAGAATGAATGGAGTGCAAACCTCCTTCCATCAGCAAGGGCATTGAAGATGAAACGTGCTGGGTTTTCAGCATGACAATGATCACAGTAGTGTTGAGCGAACATGTTCAGCCGAATACACTATCGGCCGAAATGGGGTGCTCGGGACCACGCGGTATCGTATAGCCAATAGCGTGCGGGGAGGTTGGCATTCAGTGTAATGCAGTAGCCATGTTAGCTACTGGCATTACACTGATTGGCTGACCGGGAACGCGTCATCGGGTGCTATAAAGCACCCGTGACATTGACCCGGTGTTAGACAGGGAGAGCTGCAGCAGGAGGGAAAGAGAGTGTAGGGAGAGAAGCACGCTAGGCAGGGATAGAAAAACGAGCAGAAAAGACCCAAAAGCCCTTTTAAGGGCTATTATATCTGGCACAACCTTTTTTTTAAGGACATTTAAGGTGGTGAAAATAGCTCTAGGTGGCCTGCCATTAACGCCACAAGTGCTGCTGCAGCAAGAAGGGACATACACTGTAGGGAGAGAAGCACGCTAGGCAGGGATAGAAATCGTCAAAGACCCAAAAGCCCTTTAAGGCATTATATCTGTCACAAACCTTATTTATTATTTGAGTACTTTAAAGGTGGTGAAAATAGCACTAGGTGGCCTGCCATTAAGACCGTGCTGCTGCTGCTGCATGCTGTAGAACACTCTATGTATACTATATACCTAACATACTTTGCTATAATTTCTGCTGTTAAGCCTGCAGTAATTCTTTTGTGTCTTGCTGTATAACATTTGCGTATTCATAGAATTTCTATAGCCAGGGTTACTATCATTGTTCAAACGTCCATTGGGAAATACATTTTTTTTTTTTTTTTTTTTTGTGCAAAAAAGAACCAGGTGTGCCCTGTCAGTAACTAGGTGCACAGCGTATTAAACCGTTCAAAAGCTCGTATGCTGACATCTGTATTTTAATACCGTTAATTTAGGCCGCGTTTCATTTTGCTGCTGCAGTTTAATTTTCCTGCGAATTAAACATAGGGATAGTATTTGGGTAGGTAGAACGATTGTCGCTGTTCCAAAAAGACCAAGTCCATTGTGAATACGTCTTTTTTTTTTTTTTTGGGTGGCAAAAGAGTAAACCCTGACATCCATAGTGTTCCTCATTTATTTATTCTATTGTGAAATACGTCTTCACTGTCAGTAACGCTAGCACAGCGTATTACAACCATTCAAAAGTATGACATCCGTTGTCACATTTAATACCGTTAATTTAGGCGCCAGTTCGTCATTTGCTGCTCTCTATAACGTTAGCGCATTCAGAATATTGGACATTCATTAAAATTTTTCTGATCATACAGTTAATAAAAATCTGCAGTACTGTAGTTGTGACCAAGTTGCCATATATACTAACAATATGCACAAGGCAGCACTAAGGGACAGGGAAGTGGCGTGCTGCTGATGGTGAACAGAGGCCATGGCTCTGGGCGCTGTGAAACTGTGCCTGCTGGCAGAGCCCAAGAAACAGAGTCATCCAAACTCCTAGCTTCATGTCACAGTTTGCAGGGCGGCGCAAGACACACTCTTTCAGCCACACCAGTGCGAGCAGTAGTCAGTTGGATAGAGGTGATAGTGCTTCCAGTCGGTTAAGCACCACCCTCTCTTCCACAAAGTCCAGTCTCAGTAGCCAAGAGTCTGGCAACGCATCCTCACCCTGATCCTCCTTCCTCCCACCATGCAGAGTCTGGCAAGAAGAGATCCCACATTGGGATATTCCGAGGAGCTTTTTTCATCACCACCCTTGGCTTTGGCCTCTCGCCAAGGCGCTTGAAGTGGGACATGAGGAGATATGTGCCTGATTCCTAACTATTGAGCAAACACAGTCTGAAGGATGACGTCGGGAACGACAAGTATTTTTCCCGAGGTGATGATGATGATGAGACACAGTTGCCAAAAGTCAAGGGCAATTAGTGTCTCAGAGGTTGTGGATGAGGATGAGACGCAGTTGCCATCAAGGTTGTTGTTAATGTTCCCAGTGGCAGGAGGAGGAGCAGAGTGAGGAAGTGGAAGAGGAGGTGGTGGACGACGATAGCTGACCAACTGGGAAGGTGGCAAGCCGAGCGAGGACAGCAGTACAGAGGGGGAGGGATCCGCAGCAGCGCAACAGGCTGGAAGAGGCAGTGGGGTGGAAAAAGGGAGAAGGCAGGCCACGCCAACCAGGCCCGCAACTGTTCCCCGGAGCAGCCCCTTGTGGCCAGCTCCCTTGCCAAGGTTTAGGTGTTCCGCAGTCTGCCGCTTTTTTGAGGAAAGTGCTGATGATAAATGGATTGTAATTTGTAACCTGTGCCGTACCAAGATGAGCAGGGGCGTAAACACCAGCAACCTGACCACCACCAGCATGATCCGACACATGTCAGTAAAGCACCCTAAAAGGTGGGCTGAACGCCTGGGTCCACAATCTGTGTCTGCAGGTCACACCACTGCCACCTCTTCCCCTCTGTTACGTGCTGTCCAAGACACAGGCCCAGCACCTGGACCTTCACAGGAAACATTAGCCAGCATGTCCACTTCAATGTCCCAGCGCAGCATTCAAATGTCCTTAGCGCAGGCATTTGAACGCAAGCGCAAATACCCTGCCACCACCCACAGGCATAGCTCTAAACGCGCAACTTTCCAAGTTGCTGGCCCTGGAGATGTTGCCGTTTAGGCTTGTGGAGACCGAGGCCTTCCGCAGACCTGATGGCGGCTGCCGTCACCTCGCTATTCGCAGTCCCCAGCCGCCACTATTTTTTCCCAGTGTGCCATCCTGCCTTACACCAGATGTGTCCGAAACATAACCCGGCCCTGAAAACGCAGTTAGGCAAGTCCACTTAACAACTACACATGGACAAGCGCTTGTGGCCAGGGACATTACATTTCCCTGACAGCACACTGGGTAACGTTGTGGAGTCTGGAGCGAGTCGTCCCCTGGGATGGCCAAGGTGACCCATGCCGAGGATTGCGGCCCCTACTTCCATCCGGATTTCCGCTGCACCTATAGTACGGCTGCAACCCCTCCTTCTTTTCCCCTCCTCCTCCACTTCTTCCCCTGAGAATTGCCATCTTGCAGCACCACTCAGCTTCTGTCATAGCTGGAAGTAGTGTAGCACAGCAGTCGGTAAGCGCACAGGCCGACTAAGCTTATTTGCCTGGGACAACCAACCGCGCAAGCTGTGGCATGGCATAAG
>ONZH01007527.1:0-23597 GCA_900303285.1 Rhinella marina
TTCTGTTGAAAAGTCCCAAAAGTCCATTGTTATATCTGGCTGCATTTTTTTTTTTTATTTTGGGGCAAAAAGAACGCAAGTGTGCCTGACGCTAATACCATGTGCACAGCGTGTGCATTAGAAACCGTTCTGTAGTCTATATACCTGACATCCGTTGCTATTTTTTCTGCCGTTAATTAAGGCCGCAGTACCTCTTTTGCGTCTGCTGTCTAACATTAGCACAAGGAGGGACATATAGTGTAGGGATAGGATTTGGCTAGGCAGGGCTAGTAGTTCTGTTCAAAAGACACAAAAGTCCATTGTTATATGTGGCTGCATTTTTTTTTTTTTTTGCCTAGGATTTCCCTAGCCAAATCCTATCCCTACACTATATGTCCCTCCTTGTGCAAATGTTATGCAGCAGACGCAAAAGAGGTACTGAGGACATAATTAACAGCAGAAAAAATAGCAAAGGATGTCAGGTATATAGTATACAGAGAGTAATACACCATGCACCAGCTGCGCAGGTGGTGTTAATGTCAGGCCGCCTTGCGCAATTTTTAACCCCTTAAAAAAATATATATATATATATTGCAGCAAGATATAATAGCCCTTAAAAGGGCTTTTGGGTCTTTTCAGAAGAAATACTATCCCTGCCTAGCGTTCTTCTCTAATTTGCATGTGGGGAGGGGACTCGAGCATGGCGCTCGAGCACACACGGTGTTCAGCCAAACTATATATTCGGCCGAACATGTTCGCTTAACACTAATCAGTAAGTGATAATGAAGAAGAGAAGGACACTGTATGGCATGTGAATGCGACCTGGCTGCCGCAAAGGAGACCAGAAGAAGGAAAATAACGGTATTGACAATTTAATTTGGGTATAATACAGTGTTTGTGGTGAAATGTCTGAAACATGCTGTCTCATGCAGTAATGTGTCCACTTACACAAATATAACAATGCAGTATTTATAGCAATTGTCTTTAAGCTAGGCATGTAATATCGCTGGTTCAACATTTACATTTTTGTACTAAAATGTCTGAAACACATGGTCTGATGCAGTAATGTGTCTCTTAACATGAATATAACAATGCAGTGTTTGCAGTGAATTGTCTTTCAACTAGGCATGTAACATAAAAGTTTTAACAATTATATTTTTGTGCTAAAATGACTAAAACACACAGTTTGATGCAGTAAAGCATCCGCTAACACAAATGTAACAATGCAGTGTTTGTGGTGAAATGTCTCTGAGCTATGCTTTAAATATCACACTGATTCAACAATTACATTTTTGTACTAAAATGTCTAAAACATATGGTCTGATGCAGTAATGCATTCGCTAACACAAATAAAGCAATGCAGTGTTTGTGGCAAATTGTCTTTCAACAAGGCGTTCAACACGGGTATAAAAATAGTGTAACTCTAAAATGCTTTTGCTATACAATGTGTTTAATTACACAGATTAAATGTGTTAAAAAAAAAAGATGTGCAGTAGCTCAGCGTTTGCAGCAGAATTGTTTTGGGCTGCTGTGCAGTAGAAACTTGCGTTTAGAAAAAAAAAGCTGCCTTTCTGTTCATATAAAAATTAGTTTTTGCGGAAGATTGGTTTTGTAATGGAAAATTACTAGCAAGCAGCTTAAGCACAGTGTAACCAGCCTCTCACTCCCTCAAATCTTTCCCTGATCGAATTCCGTAAAATCTACACAATTGTATCTTTCTATTCTTTACTTATAGTATCTTTATGGCACTACAACTGTTGCTTGTCACTCTATATACTCTGTAATCATTTTTCTGACAGACACCGCCAGGCATTCCTGGTCAGAAACTGAACATACCATGTGCTTCTTCTCATTCAGCATAGGCATCTCCTAACCTACTGCCCCCCCGATTACCTGATGAGGCTTTCTTTCTAAGGCCCCTTTCACACGAGCGTCACGGATTCAGTCCGGATGCGTTCAGGGTGCGTTCCAGAAAACTCGCACCAATCCACACGCAATCGCAGTCAGAATTTGTAGGTTTTTGTTTGTCCACCCGTCTCTTGATGATTGACCACAAGTTCTCAATGGGATTAAGATCTGGGGAGTTTCCAGGCCATGGACCCAAAATCTCTATGTTTTGTTCCCTGAGCCATTTAGTTATCACCTTTGCTTTATGGCAAGGTGCTCCATCATGCTGGAAAAGGCATTGTTGATCGCCAAACAGCTCTTGGACGGTTGGGAGAAGTTGCTCTCGGAGGACATTCTGGTACCATTCTTTATTCATGGCTGTGTTTTTAGGCAAGATTGTGAGAGAGCTGATTCCCTTGGCTGAGAAGCAACCCCACACATGAATGGTTTCAGGATGCTTTACAGTTGGCATGAGACAAGACTGGTGGTAGCGCTCACCTCGTCTTCTCCGAATAAGCTGTTTTCCAGATGTCCCAAACAATCGAAAAGGGGATTCATCAGAGAAAATGACTTTACCCCAGTCCTCAGCAGTCCACTCCCTGTACCTTTTGCAGAATATCAGTCTGTCCCTGATGTCTTTTCTGGAGAGAAGTGGCTTCTTTGCTGCCCTCCTTGAGACCAGGCCTTGCTCCAAGAGTCTCCGCTTTACAGTGCGTGCAGATGCACTCACACCTGCCTGCTGCCATTCCTGAGCAAGCTCTGCACTGCTGGTAGCCCGATCCCGCAGCTGAAACACTTTTAAGAGACGGTCCTGGCACTTGCTGGTCTTTCTTGGGCGCCCTGCCTTTTTGGCAACAATGGAACCTCTCTCCTTGAAGTTCTTGATGATGCGATAGATTGTTGACTGAGGTGCAAGCTTTCTAGCTGCAATACTCTTCCCTGTTAGGCCATTTTTGTGCAGTGCAATGATGACTGCACATGTTTCTTTAGAGATAACCATGGTTAACAGAAGAGAAACAATGATGCCAAGCACCAGCCTCCTTTTAAAGTGTCCAGTGGTGTCATTCTTACTTAATCATGACAGATTGATCTCCAGCCCTGTCCTCATCAACACCCACACCTGTGTTAATGGAGCAATCACTGAAACGATGTTAGCTGGTCCTTTTAAGTCAGGGCTGCAATGATGTTGAAATGTGTTTTGGGGGATAAAGTTCATTTTCTAGGCAAATATTGACTTTGCAAGTAATTGCTGTTAAGCTGATCACTCTTTATAACATTCTGGAGTATATGCAAATTGCCATTATAAAAACTGAAGCAGTAGACTTTGTAAAAATTAATATTTGTATCATTCTCAATACTTTTGGCCATGACTGTAGGTGCGGGTCCCAGCGGTGGGACCCGCACCTATAACACAATGGGGGCATATCCTAGCGATATGCCTCCATTTTCTAAGATGAGAATACCCCTTTAAGGCCTCTTTCACACGAGTGAGTTTTCCGCGCGGGTGCAATGTGTGACGTGAATGCATAGCACTCGCACTGAATCCTGACCCATTCATTTCAATGGGTCTGTGTACATGAACTTTTTTTTTCACGCATCAGTTCTGCGTTGCGTGAAAAACGCAGCATGTTCTATATTCTGCATTTTTCACGCAGCCCTGGTCCCATAAGGCCCCTTTCACACGGGCGAGATTTCCGCGCGAAACGCATTGCACCCGCACTGAATCCTGACTTTCACATGAGCAATGTTTTTCACGCATCAGTTTGCCGTTGCGTGAAAATCGCAGCGTGTTCTATATTCTGTGTTTTTCACGCAGCCCGGGCCCCATTGAAGTGAATGGGTCTGCATGAATCACGCATTGCATCCGCACTTGCAGATGGTTGCTAAGAGATATTGTTTGTAAATATTCAGTTTTTTATCACTTGCGTTCGAAATGCATCAATACGCATCGCACCCGCGAACTGAACCAACGTACGCAATCGCAGTCAAAACTGACTGCGATTGCGTGCGGATTGGTGCGAGTTTTCCGAAACGCACCCTGAACGCATCCGGACTGAATCTGTGATGCTCGTGTGAAAGGGGCCTAAAAGTGAATGGTGCTTCAGTGAAAAACGCATTGCATCCTGAAGCAAGTGCGGATGCAATGCGTTTTTCACTGATGGTTGCTAGGAGATGTTGTTTGTAAACCTTCAGTTTTTTATCACGCTTGTGAAAAACGTATCAAAATGCATTGCACCCGCGTGGAAAAAACTGAACAACTGAACGCAATCGCAGACAAAACTGACTGAACTTGCTTGTAAAATGGTGCGAGTTTTCCTGAACGTACCCTGAACGCATCCAGACCTAATCCATCACGCTCGTGTGAAAGAGGCCTAAATGTGCCTGGAGTTGTGTGGCATTCATCATCCGGTTCAGCAGGGCATTGTTCTCAATGAAGCAGTCATCAGTGTGGGATGTGGCCAAAGGACAGCCACTTCTATGCGTTCCTGTGACTCTACCAGTCTCTCTGTATCTCTGTTGCAATCTGCTTATGACACTCTGTGACACTCTAAGCTCAGTGCCCACTTCCATCTGAGAATATTCTGCTTGAATCCTCGAAATATCGAGGTACTATTGAACAATCGTTAGGTGTCGTCTTGGTCTCAAGATGTCAAAATGTGAACAGCATGATGAGGAGGACTGTTCAAATACAAATTATAATTGAACCAGGAAATTTATTAGGCAATTCATAGATCAAACACCTGTTGTGAATTTTACCATTAAACCCCTTGTTAGAGAACAGCAAGTTGTGCAAAAAGTACTGAAACATTGAACAGTTGGACATGTGCATTTAAAAGTTCACCCAAATATCCCTAAGTTTTTGTGAGTAGTTATATATATACTCTTAAAGGCTATTTCCTCCAATGCAACCATTTTATCAGACTTAGCATCTCTATGGTGAGCATCTCCATGGTAACAGACATCTAAAAATACTGTGTAGTGTAATCATACAGTCTTGCTGTCTCATAGTTTTTTTCATTTGTCCCCTACTTTGTACTAACATACATCAGGTAGGACTGTTACCATGAGGATGTATCTTATTCTCTTTAAGCTAAACATCCTGGACTCTAAACTGCCACATTAGGGAACATTTATCAAAACTGGTGTAAACGAAAACTGGCTTAGTTGCCTATAGCAACCAGTCTGACCCCATCTTTCATTTTCCAAAGGAGCTATTAAAATGAAAGGTATAATTCTATTTGTTGCTAAGGGCAACTAAGCTAGTTTTCCTCTACGACAGTTTTGGTAAATCTTCTGCATTGTTGCAATCTATTAGTGAGATTTGTGCAGCTGCTGCTGATGTATATAACCATTTCCCAATATGTGACGTAATAGAACATCATATGTCGGTTCTTTAAAGATGGCGCCCACTCCTGAGCGCCGCCGGCTAATATCCGTGACTGGCAGTAATGCCAATCACGAACATTTAACTCCTCAGATGCCGTGGTCAAACCTGACCATGGCATCTGAGCGTGCTGAAAACTGAAAGCGCACACTTCTGGGGTTGCTCCGGCTCCCCTGTGTGGCAATTGGAGGAGCCAGAGCTTGTGTGCGGCAGCACCTGTCATAGTGTATGACAGGAGGCTGATGCACAGTGTTTCCTATGGAGCCCTTGCCCTTGTAATAGGGATCCATAGGAAACTAGTAAAATCTTCATAGACTCCAATGCTATATATAATATACAATATAATGATTGCTTGTTATAGTTCCCTATGCGAACTATTAAAAAAAGTTTAAAAAATAAAATAAAATTTTAACAAATAAAAAAATTAAAAAATATAAATATTAAAATCACTTCCCTTTCCCAAAAATGAGAATACAAAATGTAAAAAAAAAAAAAAAAAATACACATCATGGGTATCGCATTGTGTGAAACGCCTGTTGAAAACACCCATACTATCAAAATATAAAAGTATTAATCCCATTTGGAAAAAGGCAAAATGGAAAAAAAGGTCAAAATGATTTGCCATTTTTTGGTCGATTCTTCTCCCACAAAAATATAAATAAAAAGTGATCAAAAAGTTGTACACATCCCAGAATGGTAACAATGAAAAGTACAGATTTACCTGCAAAATATGAGTCCTCATACAGCTCCGCACAAATAATTACAAAAAAGTTATAGAGGTCAGAAAATGACACAAAAAAGTATACAAAAGGAACAGTATACATATGCGGTATCGCTGGATTCGTACTGACCTGGAGAATGAGGATCACGTGTCAGTTTTACCGCATAATGAACACTGTAAAAAAAACAAAACACAAAACTGTGTAAAAAATTGCATTTTTCCAATTCCACCATCTTTGGAATTTTTTCCCCACTTTCCACTACATTCTATGGAATATTAAATAGTGGCGTTGTAAAGTACAACTTTTCCCACAAAAAATAAGCCCTCATACGCCGGTACCGTCTCAAGCAGCTGATCGACGGATGTCCCAGGTGTCGGACCCCCACCAATCAGATACTGATGACCTATCCAGAGGATAGGTCATCAGTAGTAAAATCCTGGAAAACCCCTTTAAGACTTTGTTGTATGCACCACCTGTCTAAATCTATGCCAGCTCCTTTGCTGGCATAGATTTAGACTGTTTTCTACGCCTAAAACAAGTGTAAAAAATGATAACTGAGACAGGGCTGCCGTCTTGCCACCTTCCCCACTATACACCTTTTTTTAGACCTGGTGTGAGTAGCAAAAGTTGTAGATTGCGGCGCAAATAACCTTTGTTGTTTGGAACAATAAGAGTATATTCACATATTGCAGATTTTTTGTAACATTTATGCAACTGCTATGGCAGTGCAGTTGCTGGATTGGCATATTTGTACTACTATTGCATAGGTTGGGTCTAAAACTGTGAATAGTTCTGGGTTATTAGAGTTGGAGTACAGAATCTATATTTTGTTTTTTTTTCAACATTTATTTTCACAATTGTAATTAATCATGCTTCGGAGGCACAAAACTATAGAACAGAATAAACATATTAAACAAACTCTAGTTGTGCCAGGTAGTACAACCTCAAAGTTAAAGCAAACACAACAAACAGAGTGAAGCAGTTTTACTTCACAATGCAAAAGTAAATCCTAGTTTATCAAGTCTCTAACTAAATACACAGTGTCGCTTGCAGAGGCCCTGGGCCTACTACCCAGAACCAACAAACACAGTTCATACCATAATGGATTTGACTCCCACAGACCTTGGAATAGCCTGTCCTTCACCAGATTGGGAGCATTATAGAAAAAGCTCACCACTTCCTTACAGAGCTCCACTCTGTTGGCCAATTAAAGAGTCTTGTAAGCAAGTCTGACCATGCTAAATTGCTGACAGCACAAGGTAACTAGAGAGACCAGGACCAAAATACCTCTTGTAGAGCTTTTCTAATCACAAGTAGTGTGATGTCCTAGTGATATGCCACCTATGTCGTAGATAAGACAACCCCTTTAATAAATATTTTTTACATTGTTGTTGAGATGATTGTCTGTCTGTATTGAAGGCACTCATTCATGGTGCTAAAAGGAAGAAGGCAGCTATTTACCTCATAAAACTGCTTTTACATTTCAGTGGTCCTAGCTTCGTAATTGAACTGAAATGATATGTTCAGAAAATAAATATTACCCCTATTTTATGCTATTTGTCATTTTTTATTCTTTCTGAATTCTTCTATTCTTCCATTGTATTGGTAATTGCTTGGCTTTATTCTCACTATAAAGTACCCATTATGTTGCTTTTTTAAACATATTAAAATTTTCAACCACACATCATTTACTCTTGGTAATTCCTGCATGGACAATTGTGACATCAACAATCAAATGAATAAGCTTGTTCATGAGCTTGTTAAACATAACTGGATTCGGCAAACCAATCCAAAAAAGGTAGAGTTTCTAGGGGTTCTGGAGAGAGGGGGGAATGCAAACATCTGAGAGTGCCCAAACCAAGGTAACATTGCACCATGACCACTACCAATACCTGTCACGACAGGGAAACAAGGGATAGTGTGCCCTGTCTGAACCCCACCTCTTTCCCTGCCTAATTACAGTAGATGCCCTAGGCAACAAAACCGTAACTTGGAGACGGTCCCTATGCTGAGTACGTGCACAGGGTAGGGAAGGGAACACAGGGAAAGACGAACACAGACAGAAACAAACACAATAGCAGAATCGTCAGCAAGCCAAGTCAAGAACAGGAGGTCACGTCAAATACCGAGGGGAATCACAAAAGCGTAGTCTAAGTCCAAAGCCAAAATCCAATATACCAATAATCCAAAAGCAAGGTCCAACACACAGCACTGATCTCAGAAGACTAATCACAGGCATCTGAGTGAGGCAGTTGCCATCTTTAAATAGCCCGCCCAGGATCATGTGATGTGGCCAGCATCACATGACCTGAGGCGGAGCAAGCTGTCCAAACAATATGTAAAGTAGCCATGTGGTGTGATCAGCACCACATGGCTAAACCCAAACAGAGAATTAACTCATGAAGTGCTGGCTGACAAGACCAGCACTTCAATTCCCTATTGCTCGTCTCTAGGGGGGCGGAGAGGTCCGGCGACGTCGTGCAGAGGGAGCGCGACGCCGACCTCGCGTGACAGTACCCCCCCTTCACGAGGGGCCACCGGACCCTTACCAGCGGGAGCAGGCTTATCGGGATGCTGCAGATGGAACTTTCGGATGAGCGAGTCTGCATGCATCCTGGTCAACGGTACCCAAGACCTGTCCTCAGGACCGAACCCCTTCCAATGTACGAGGTACTGGAAGGAATTCCGGACCCTTCTCACATCCACAATTCTGGCAATCTCATGCTCCATTTGTCCTGCTACCTCAACCGGAGGCGGAGACTGTTCCTCAGGACCAACGGGAGCAACATAACGTTTGAGCAAAGACACATGAAAACATTATGAACACGAAGGGAGTCGGGTAAACATAACCTAAAAGAAACCGGATTGATCACCTTGGTGATCCTGTAAGGACCAATGAAGCGAGGTGCAAACTTATAGGATGGTACCCTCATGTTGAGATTTTTAGTCGATAACCATACCTTATCCCTAACCTTAAAATTCACACCCTTAGAACGTTTTCTATCAGCCTTAGCTTTTTGAACTCCTTGGGCCTTTTCCAGGTTCGACTGAACCTGTGCCCAAACTGTGCACAGTTCTTGAGAAAAATCATTGACCTCTGGGACAACCGACGCAGATGGGGAAAAGGAGCTAAAGCGTGGATGAAAACCCATATTGCAGAAAAACGGCGACATCCCAGAGGATGAATTAACACGATTATTAATTGCAAATTCAGCCAGAGACAGGAATCTGGCCCACACATGTTGGTTATCAGAAACATAACATCTAAGATATTGCTCAACGGATTGGTTAAGACGTTCAGTCTGACCATTGGTCTCCGGATGAAAGGCTGATGAAAAGGACAAAGAGATACCAATCTTATTACAGAACGCCCTCCAGAACCTAGACACAAACTGTACTCCCCTATCAGAAACGATATTCTCAGGAACACCATGAAGTTTGACAATATTATCAATGAACACGGACGCCAAGACCTTCGCAGAGGGTAATTTACACAAAGGAATAAAATGACACATTTTGCTGAATCTGTCAACCACCACAAATATCACGGTTTTACCCTCAGAGCACGGCAAGTCCATGATAAAGTCCATGGACAGATGTGACCAAGGTCTACTAGGTATGGGTAAAGGATGTAACTCACCCATAGGTCGTGTCTTGGAATTCTTGGACCTGGCACAAGTGTTACACGCAGTTACAAAAGCCTGAACATCTCTGGAGATTGACGGCCACCAATACTGCCTAGAGACCAACTCCTTGGTGGCATTGATGCCAGGATGTCCACACAAAACAGAATTATGGCACTCACCCAGCAGTCACAACCGCAAATGAGCCGGCACAAACAATTTGTCATTGGGGGTACCAATGGGAGCAAGATGTTGTCCTGCCGAGATTTCAGAAGCGAGGTCAGATGAGGTAGCGGCCACGATGATATCAGCTGGCAGGATGGGCTCAGGAGGGACGTCAGGAGGCTGATACGCCTGGAAACTTCGGGATAAGGCATCGGCCTTAACGTTCTTGCTCCCGGGTCTGAAGGTAACACAAAAATCAAAACGAGTAAAGAACAAAGCCCACCTCGCCTGTCTAGGATTCAATCGCTTAGCCGATTCTAGAAGCATTAAATTCTTATGATCCGTGAGGACCGTAATGCGGTGAAATGCCCCTTCTAAAAAATGACGCCATTCCTCAAATGCCCACTTGATTGCAAGTAACTCCCTATTCCCAATATCATAATTCCTCTCGGCAGGAGAGAACTTGCGGGAGAAGAAGGCGCATGGCATAAGATTAGTTAAGGTGGAAGACCCCTGGGACAGTACAGCCCCCACACCATCCTCAGACGCATCCACCTCAACTACAAAAGGCTTACTTTGATCAGGCTGGACCAACACAGGAGCATTAATAAAACACTGCTTTAACCTTTCAAAGGCCTCAATTGTTGCAGGGGGCCAATTGACCAGATCAGCCCCCTTGCGAGTCAAATCCGTAATGGGTTTGGCTACCACTGAAAAATTTTTGACAAATTTACGATAAAAATTAGCAAACCCCAGAAATCGCTGGAGCGCCTTCAAAGAGGAAGGTCGCACCCAATCCACAATGGCCTGTACTTTAACTGGGTCCATTTTGAAAGAAAAGGGGGTGAGAATGTATCCCAAAAAGGCCACTTCCTGAACACCAAAGGTACACTTTTCCCCTTTAACAAACAACTTGTTTTCACGCAACACCTCCAGCACTTGCCTAGTGTGAGATACGTGACTCTCCCAGTCTGCAGAAAAAATCAGGATGTCATCAATATAGACAATTACAAATTTCCCAATAAATGGTCTAAAAATGTCATTGACAAAGTTTTGGAAAGTTGCCGGAGCGTTACTTAACCCAAAAGGCATTACCAAGTACTCATAATGACCCTCCGGGGTATTAAACGCAGTTTTCCATTCGTCCCCCACACGAATCCTGATTAGGTTGTATGCCCCCTTCAAATCCAGCTTGGTGAACCAACAGGCCCCCTGGACCTGATTCAGCAAGTCAGGAATAAGGGGCAACGGGTATCTGTTTTTAACAGTGATTTTATTGAGCTCCCTGTAATCGATACAGGGCCTCAATCCTCCATCCTTTTTACCAACAAAGAAAAAACCTGCCCCCATGGGAGAAACTGAAGGCCGGATGTGACCCTTGGCCAGACTCTCTTTGAGATAATCCCTCATGGACTGACGTTCAGGAGTAGAGAGATTATAAATGCGACCTTTGGGATATTTGGATCCCTCAATAAGGTCGATGGTGCAATCATATTGCCGGTGAGGAGGGAGGAACTCAGTCTCGGACATGGAAAACACGTCCGAAAAATCGCCAATATACTTGGGCAAGGAAAGAGACTCAGTGGTACCTCCCAACTGCAATACTGATCTACAACATTTGTCACAATTCATTCCCCATTTTTCCAATTCACCTACCGACCAGTTGATCACAGGGTTGTGGTCCTGTAACCAAGGCAGACCTAAAACAAGGTCGGCAGGTAAATCCTTTAATACGAGCAAGTCTCAGTATGGGTAATTCCTACAGTTAATACAACCTCAGGAGTACAAAACTCCACTCTCCCATTATTCAACGGAGTGGAATCCAGTGCGATAATTTGAATTACCTCCCTTAAAGGAATTATAGGCACACCCACAGATTGCACAAAATCATAATCAATAAAATTAGCAGCAGAACCTGAATCCACAAATGCTTCACCGGATCTCTTGAGTTGGTTATAAGAAATGGAAATAGGTAACAAGATTTTCTTTCTTACCACCGCAGGGGGTACCTTACTTCCAGGAACAGACCTTTTTGAGAGCAGAAGTCTCGGACACTGCTGGAGCCAGTGGTTCATCTCACCGCAGTAAAAACAGGCCCCTCTCAGGCGTCTCTGATCCCTCATAGTAACTCCCAACTGCATAGGCTCCTCCTGGACCTTGATAGGAGACGGGCTCTGAAGAGGAACTTCGGACAACACGGCAACTTGAGGGGCAACAGAACGTTCCTTTTGTCTCTCCCTAAACCGTCGGTCAAGTTTGATAACTAAGGTCATAGTCGCCTCTAAGGTGTCAGGAGTAGGATAACTAACTAGTAAATCCTTCAGATGGTCAGACAGTCCCACCCTAAACTGGCTTCTCAAAGCAGGGTCATTCCATTTAGAGGACACACACCATTTTCTGAACTCAGCACAGTAATCCTCAACTGGACGGTTACCCTGCCGAATGTCTCTGAGCTGAGTTTCAGCTACAGCGGCCAAGTCAGGTTCTTCATATAAAAGACCTAGGGCCCGGAAAAAAGCCTCCACAGACAATAGACAAGGGGAGTCAGGTGGCAATGAGAAAGCCCACTCCTGCGGATCACCTTGCAGCAAGGAAATAATTATTCCTACCCGCTGCTGCTCAGAACCCGAGGAGTGTGAGCGTAAACGGAAATATAATTTACAACTTTCCTTAAAGGAACGGAAAGTCCTTCGGTCCCCAGAAAACCGATCGGGCAATTTTACATGGGGTTCAATATTGGGGTTTGGCATGGAGGGAACGACTGCGGGTGCAGTCCGCAGCTGCTCCTGATGTTGGAGTCTCCCGGCCAAATCCTGGATCATCTGAGCCATGTTACTCATCTGGTCCGTGAGTACTCGCAACGGCTCCATTAGGTATGGCCTGTGATTCTGTCACGACAGGGAAACAAGGGATAGTGTGCCCTGTCTGAACCCCACCTCTTTCCCTGCCTACTTACAGTAGATGCCCTAGGCGACAGGGTAGGGAAGGGAACACAGGGAAAGACGAACACAGACAGAAACAAACACAATAGCAGAATCGTCAGCAAGCCAAGTCAAGAACAGGAGGTCACGTCAAATACCGAGGGGAATCACAAAAGCGTAGTCTAAGTCCAAAGCCAAAATCCAATATACCAATAATCCAAAAGCAAGGTCCAACACACAGCACTGATCTCAGAAGACTAATCACAGGCATCTGAGTGAGGCAGTTGCCATCTTTAAATAGCCCGCCCAGGATCATGTGATGTGGCCAGCATCACATGACCTGAGGCGGAGCAAGCTGTCCAAACAATATGTAAAGTAGCCATGTGGTGTGATCAGCACCACATGGCTAAACCCAAACAGAGAATTAACTCATGAAGTGCTGGCTGACAAGACCAGCACTTCAATTCCCTATTGCTCGTCTCTAGGGGGGTGGAGAGGTCCGGCGACGTCGTGCAGAGGGAGCGCGACGCCGACCTCGCGTGACAATACCATTAAATAGTGACAGAATTTTATTATCATACCATTACTGAACAAAAACATATTACACAAAGATCAATACTTTTTCCAGAGTGACCGTATAGTGGTAGATATTAGAGTTATACAATTGCTTTGTAGACTATATAAGTAAATGCAGTACAGTAAAAATCCAGTGATTTACAGTTGATGCATGTGTTCTCCAGTTGGAGATGTTAACTATTCCTGTCTTTACATCATGCTGAGGGACACCATGAAAACTTTACCAAGCCTGAAAACAGACATACTGTGTTAATATGAGATTAAGTTGTTTTTTTTATTAATTTAATATTCTAGTGTACATATAGTTTCCAACTTTGTGGCACAAAAATATTTGTACTTACTATGAACTCTGATGAGTGAGGTGCCCAGGTCCCTGCACAACGAGTGTTATGGCACAGGAGGTGCAATGCAGTGACATACGCCAGTACACTTACATCATCTTCTTAGCCTTAACATACTGTAGGCCATCGGCCAAATGCACCCTCGGCTAACAAGATCATGGATAGTAGGGCTGGAAGCATGTTCGTACTACAAAGTTCAAGTGTAATGGCGTCCTATGGACCCCAACAGTTGAGAGTAGCACTCACCAGGAGATTGCCAATCATCTGATGAAGATGTCTACATCACTATGTTCACTGTAGATGAAACAACTGGGAATTCACAAATGACTGAGTTTCAGAAGATAAGCCTCACAACAGGCTCTTCAATGTCCCCAAAGAGAATGGAGTGGAGACAACCCCTCTTTCTCCTTAGATACTTAAATATCAATACTTTGAGGTCTGTAAAGTTATGGCCAGGATCACAGACCTCCAAGTATTGATATTAAAGGGTCATTTCAAATCCCAAAGGAATAGATGGGTTTGGGAGTACAAATTTACACACTTACCACAGGACTGAATTAGTCTCAAGGTTTTATGGCCTGCAACAACATCTAAGGAGAAAGAGGGGTTGTCCCCACTGTAAACTCAGAGACTAAGGCTACTTTCACACTAGCGGCAGGCCTGATCCGGCAGGTGAAGGGTGCTGCCGGATCAGGACTGCCGCAGCAACATGTGTGGAGCCGGAACCGCGCTCTGGCCCCACACATGTCACACAGTACATACATACACACAGACACACACACATATAGACAAACAAATACACATACATACTTACATGCTCCCGGCAAGTCTTCAGAGCGCCGGAGTAGCAGGGCGGCTCGCACAGGTGACGATTCCCCACAGCGCCCTCTGCTAGGCGCCTGGTGGAATCGTCATCTGAGCGCGCCGACCTGTCCCTCCGGCACTCTGAAGACCTGCCAGGGAGCATGTAAGTATGTATGTGTATATGTCTGTGTATGTTTATGTGTATGTCTATGTCTGTATGTGTGTATTGTGTGTATGTGTAGCCGGATCCGTCATGAACTCCATTGAAAGTCAATGGAGGGCGGATCCGGTTACCATTGTGGTCACACCAGACGGATCCGCCCCCATTGACTTGCATTGGGGGTCATTCCGGATCCGTCTTGGTGCGGATGCCTGAACCGGAGAGCAGACCGCAGCATGTTGCGGTTTGTTCTCCGGTCTGAAGACAGAACGGAATGCTTTCAGGAGCATTCCGTTGTCTTCAGTTCAGTTTTGTTCCCATTGACAATGAATGGGGACAAAACTGAAGCGTTTTGTTCCGGTATTGAGCCCCTATGATGGAACTCAATACCGGAATTTTAAAACGCTAGTGTGAAAGTAGCCTAACAAACTTTCACACAGCTTATCTATAAACTAATTAAGGACTCGTTCTCCAAGACCATTCCACTGTTTGCTGGTGTTTTGCAATTTATTACTCCACCTCTCTGTTCTTTCCTGCTTATATGATCCATATTTCTTCAGAGACTTTTTCATTTCTGGCCTTGAATAAGGGACCCCAGAGTCTTGAAAGTTCGCTGCTTTATAACATCTTGTATTTTAGTTCGCCATTAAAAAGTTGTTATTGTGGCTAAATATTAAGCTAAGTATAATTAATGGTGGCTAAATGGTATAATATTAATATAGAGTTATCATTAATGGGGGCTAAATAGTATACTGTTAATCCAGAGTTGTTATTACAGCTAAGTAGTAGATGTCTGGATGACAGGCAGGAGAATTGGTTTTTTTTTGTATTTGGACAATGGGCCCACAAACAAGTAGAATCATGTATTAGTCGTATGCTAACCTGATAATATTCTATATTTCCAACTAATGATAACTCTTTTTCCTGTCCATAACTCTTTGTGAAGACAGGTGCAAGCAAGGATGTTTCTCCCTACAGTATGTTCACCCCACAGAAATATATGCAGAATACGCTCATCTCTTTGTTGTGGATCTGTTTTTTTATAAAAGGCAGGTAAATATTTTTACAACCACCCACAGCATAGAGGCCATACTTCAGTATACATGGTTCTACTTCTTGTTATCATTATTTTCTTCCCTGAACAATTTTCACTTGACGTATCTGTTCCATAAGATTCTAGAACATGACAAAAGAAACCCTAAACATGCATGCCTTTTACCAGTGGAAATCTTTTTGTACAACATTAACCCATTGAAAGTTTTAAGTGCTTTTCTTTAATATCTGTGTTAGAATGTGATGTCTAATAATACTCCACAGGACACTTAAAAGATTAAATGAAGTGTTCAGAAGGAAAAGCAGTGGAGTGAGTGGAAGACAGATTAAATATTATTTCTAAATATGTGATGCTAGAACATTTTGGTTTTAAATAATATACATGATTTTATAGTGATTTTTTCCAAGTATGTAATAATTACTACATATGGATGGGTGGAACTTATGACTACAAGTGACACATAGGCAAATGCATAATCACAAGAGCTTTACAAATGTCTCTTTTGCATTATTGCAGCTCTCTCTCTCCCTCTCTCTATGTACAGTATATAAAGTAAACCAATCATTATTTTTACAGTGTTTGCTTTGTAAGCCTTTTTTTTTTGTCTGTGGCTATCTGTTTGTGCAATGGACTGCACATGAACAGCATATGGACCCAGGATCGATGGTGGTCTCAATACTGAGCTATATGTGAATATCCTACAAGACAACTTGTTTTGTACACTCGAGTACTATAGGTAAGAAAAGGACGACATAGTGATCCTGCAGGACAACAACCCGAAGCATATGTCAAGATTGACAAAGAAATGGTTCAATGGCAATGAAGTACAGGTGCTGGATTGGTCCCCATAGTACCCAGACCTCAAGCCAATTGAATACTTGTGGTTAGAGTTGAAAAAAAAAAGCTTTATTCGTACCCAAGTGAGTCGACCAGTATGCACCAACATTGGGAACGTGTAGAAGAGACCTTAACTTTGGTCGAGACATGCTTGAATCTGATCGAGAGCATTCCCTGAAGGATTCAGGCAGTGTTGAAAGCCAAAGGTGGATTTACAAAATACTAATAAAATAATTAAAATTAAAATTTAGAATTGTAGGAGCAAAATAGTAACAAAGCAGTAACATGACACAAATTTGCATAAGTAATCATACGCTAAATAGTTACAAGTCTGATTTATGTCTGAGATAGCCAAAATGATTGTCTATAAAATGATGGTAGTCTCACGTTCGAAGTTGTAGTGGATGGTGAGATATGGAGCCTGAAAGTCAAAAGTTCAAAACATTGTTAGCCTTGTGTTTGTCAGTGTACATGGCTACATGCGCTAACAGTGCTATGAAACACATAATGCTAGTGCCAACCACTAGATAAAATATAGTGCTGGTCTCAGCTAGCCAGTAGATACCACTGAGAGATACACCACAGTTTTTGTAGAACATATAACATTGTGATGCATGCCTCTTGTAATGACCAGTACAGCAATATGCTCCTAATAGTAAATGGATAGTACTGCATAATGACCCAGTGTTACCATTAGAATATAGAATCAACATAGCTAATGATACAGACTAGATGGTGAATTACTCCTTCCAGATTAAGTCAGAGTAAGCTTAGTACAGTCATAAACAGGGTATGCATGCTATACAGTATTGGTATTGACTTATTCAAGTGACAGCATCCAATTTCAACCCATGTCCAGATAATAAACTGAAGATGAATCTAATGACCTTACCCCGCTATCGAGTTTTAAGATTGGTGGAGAAGTCCTGGTCTAGGTGAAGCATGCAAAGTTCAGTTGCTGAGTCAGTCCTTTTAGAGCTATAGACTGGAACTTGAAGGAATACTGGCATCAATTTACATATATATATATATATATATATATATATATATATATATATATCTAATATATAAAGCTGAGTGTATGTATGTATGTGTGTATATCCCCTAAAGGAATCCGCACCGTTGCAGCTACAATCACGAAATGCAGGTACATCAGACGTCCGGGATGGTCTTAGAATGGGTCTCAGCTCTCCAGGACGTACCGTTCCTGAGATATTCTCAAAAAATGTATTAGCCAATAGAAGCCCGGTCACATGACCCTTATCAGCCAATAGAAGCTAACAGGCAGTTAGTCTCCACACACACCAGGTTTCCATAACAACCCAGCCAGTTCACTGCTGTAGGTCTGCTTTAAAGGGGCAGAGCTCTGTGGATGACACTGTTAAAGGGGTATTCCGGTTACCATAATTAGAACTTATGTTTTAGACTAATTCATCATCAATCATTACCTCATATAATGTAAAGTTCACATATTTACCATTCAGTAGTAAAAAAAGATGTTTTCTTCCACTGCTACCCACTGTGTTTCCTCATAAATTACCATGGCATCGTCCTGTAATTCAGGCCACCCTCAAAAGAAGGACTTAAAAGCCCCACCCCCAGGTCCCACTAAGTCACGCCCCTAACTCAGTCAGGCCAAGCCCCTTCCACTTCACATCTGACCAGGATTGAAAAAATGAAGGTAAAAATCAACTTCTATCAGCTGCAGGGGAGGGAGGGTAACTTTCTCCCTGCAGCTCATGCACAGTGCTGCTGAGAGTGAGCTGTTCAAAAGGACATCCCTGTGTCCATCCAGGCCCTGTGCATGACAGAGGACAGGGAGTCTGAAAGCCACACTGTCAAGCCTCACCCCAACGTGAAGCCATGCCATCGGTCCCCATGAAGCCACACCCCTAAACACGAGGCCATGCCCCGTGGTTCCATGAAGATATGGAGGAGAAGCTGTCTGAGTGTGAGCTACTGAAAGGGTGGACATCCCTGTGTCTATCCAGGCCCTGCGCCGGACGGTGGACAGGGAGTCTAAAAGCCAGACTGTCCAGCCTAAAACTGGACCTCTGGTCACCCTAGGGGCAGGCTGATGTTAGGGTGGCGAGATGTCCGGCTTTAGGCTGGACAGTCCAGTTTTCTGGCTCCCTGTTCTCCGTCCGGCGCAGTGCCGGGACAGATGCAAGGATGTCCACCCTTTCAGTAGCTCACTCTCAGACTGCTTCTCCTCCATGTCTTCACGGAGCCAGGGGGCGTGGCCTCATGTTTAGTGATGTGGCTTCATGGGGACCAGGGGTGCTGCTTCACGTTTGGGGGAATGGCCGGTGAGATCCGGCTTTCTGGGGTGAAGACAGTGGCCACCCTAGCTGCTGTGGAAGTCACAGTTAAAGGGTAGGGCGCTGTGGATGTTTCTGTTAAGGGGAGGGCTGCTGTAGAGGTCTCGATATCTTTTAACGACACACACAAACATTAAATTAAATAGATTAAATATACCCGGGCCGAAGCCGGGTCCTTCAGCTAATATATATATATATATATATATATATATGTCTTTAGCTTTTTTGTTTGGACTATAAGCACCGCAGGCTGCCTTATCTGATTTTCTCACTCAGGCCACTAACTACAGAGAATATACCCTTTTAGGGATTCAATCAGAGCATCACATCTTACAATGATAAATGTAATGTAATGTGGGCATCTAAACCTAGGCCTATCAAGACAATAATAAAGCTGCCATATTATTATACATTCTATTGTTAGTATTCTACATCTACATCTTACCCTCACAGAAGCAGTAAACTGACAACAGGCTCCCTATCTCTGTGCTGACTGCTACAGATGGGCAATGTTTTCTATTTAATTTTCTATGGTATATTACTGCCGAAGTGAAAAGAAAAAACAGCTAAAAAATTAAGAGAAATTACTCTTTTCTGATGGGAGTGTCCCTTCAAAGGTCCATCTGACCTCATTCAGGGGCATGAAACAATGCATCCTTCCCTTGGAGAAGGTTTGATATGTTCCGAATTTGAGCACATTGGGTACTTCAATGTTTCTCAATTACATCAGGGCCACAGGGTATCGCCTATCTGTTCACCAATGTGTCTGCGCTATTCTCTTACTTTGGTAGAAATAAACAAGACTTTCAGTGAACTCACTTAAAACTGAAGAATACATCACTATACTTTAAGATATATTACTTAAAGTGGTTCTAACTATTTTACTAAAAATGTAGTTTGATCACATAGAAGCATGTGCCGTAATTCTGTATGGCTCTTGTGCAATTTCCAGCTCTTTGAACTCAAAGTCAGAAATGTAAGCTGTAAATGTTTTCATTCTGTATTTTTTTCTGTTATTGATCTGCTGCACATAAGATAGTATAGTTGAGTATCAGTATGGCTGTAGGGGCAGATTGGCTGGTACCTAAAAGTAAGTTATCACAAGTGGGAATTTTTTCACAGCAAATCTACAGAGCTCTACAAGGAAAATCTACACGAACTGTAGATATCCTATGAAGTAACAGAAAAAACTAATTTGTTTAAATCCTGAATTTGCAGATTATGCTGCAGATTTTGACCTCTCCGTTGAAGTCACTAAAGTATATCTGTAAGAAATTTGCTAACATTAACAGAAATTGGCATGCTGTGGATTTTAAAATCTTCACCACAGGTCAGTTTTCACAGTATGTGGATGAGATTCCTTAAAATCTCATGCAGTTGCCTGGTACTGTCATCTGTCATCAATTTTACCAGATCCACAGGTAAAATCTGCCTCAGTTCTGTCCTCTGTGGATGTCAAGTAGCATAACTTAACCACCTTAACCTCGGAGAATATTTAGTTTTTAGTTTTCGTTTTCACTCCCTGCTTTTCCAGGGCCATAATCTTTTTATTTTTCAGTTCACATAGCCGTATGAGGGCTTGTTTTTTGTAGGACAAGTAGCACTTTCTAACTGCACTATTTAATATTACATACAATGTAGTGGGAAGCTGGAATAAAATTTTAATACTGAAAAAATAAAAGCCTTTAATTTATTTTTATTGCCATATTATGACCTCTATAACATTTTTCTTGTTATGTGTATGGAGCTCTGTGAGGGCTCAATTTTTGCGGGGCGATCTGTACTTTTCATTGATACCATTTTGGGGTGCGTATGACTTTCCGAACCTTTTTGTGTTAAATTTTTGGGGCAAGAGGAAGCAACTAGAGATGAGCGAGTAGTGAAATATTCGAAAGTTCGAAATTCGATTCGAATAGACCGCGATATTCGACTATTCGACCGAATATCGAATCCCATTAAAGTCTATGGGAAAAAAATGCTCGCCACTTGGAAATCTCAATTCGACCACTTGGAGGTCACCAAGTCCACCCTGAAACCTCAGAAAAGGATGCCAACACTGCTGGAATGCAACTGGGACAGCAGGGGAAGCATGTCTGGGTGCATATAACGCGCCCAAGTCGCACTATTACGCCACTATCACAGCCTCTCAACAATACACTCCAAAGACAATATAACCTCTCTGTAAAGTGAGACCATACAAGGAAACCTTCTTTCCTCTACATTGCCATGGACCCCAAGCCAAACTAGACAAAAAAGAAGATAAAATTCTGCACCCCTTAAAATCACGTTGCCTATGACAACCACAGATGGCATAGGCAAGGGGGAAAGCAATCAAGCCATCACTATTTTTCCCTCTGTGCCATCCCTGCCTTGCCCAGGCACATGTCCCAAAACATCATCCACGCCCGAGTAACACGGTTACTGCAAAAGGCCATTTGACCACCAACACTTTGGTTTGAGGCCGGGGATGCTACATCTCCCTGACAGCACACTGGGTGAATGTTGTGGAGGCGGGGACGGGCAAACCTGCTACCCCTACCCAAGTTTTGGGCCTTGGTTCTGTCTGGATTTCCGCAACCCTTACAGACAGCTCGGCAAACCCCTCCTTCTCCTTCTAGATTTGTTAAATCTGTCCACCACCCAGTCAAGTCCACAAAGTCCAGTCTCGTCGATAGCCTGCAGAAACTGCAGGGACCTCACTCTGACCCTCCTTCCTCCCACCCTGCCCAATGTTATCAACCCAGTGTTCCCACCCATGCAAGAATCGCAGGAGCTATCTGAGGATTTTGTTTGTTCTGATGCCCAAACACTGGAGCAAGCTCCATCTCTAGCTGATGGTGGTGTGGAACGGGCACTAAAGTGTAAAATGATTAGGGACGATGATGAGACACAGTTGCCAGCAAGGGAGGCTGTTGGAGCAAAGTGAGGCAGTGTAAGAGGAGGTGGTTGAGTATGACGAAGTCAGTGACCCGACCTGGCCCAGTGTCATGTCTAGCAGGTAAAGCAGTGGGGATGTTGAGGGATGCGTAGGACCGCAAAAGGCAGGAAGAGGCCGTGGGCTGGCCAGAGGCTCATGGAGAAGGCAGGCTAGAGCCCGCAGGGCCGCATCTCTTCCCTATAACAGGCCCCCACACAAAGCTCTCCCATCGAGGGCTCTTAGGTCCTTGTTGTGAAAATATTTTAATGAGTGCGCAAAGTTTAGCTTGAGGTGAGCCCTCGAAAAATTATATGGAGGCCCAAGAGGTGAGCCCTCGAAAAAAATTAAGTGGAGGCCAAAGAGGTGAAACCTCTTAAAAATTGTATTAAGGCCCAAGAGGTGAGCCATAATAAAAATTGTTTGTAGGCCCAAGAGGTGAGACCTCTTAAAAATTGTTTGTAGGCCCAAGAGGTGAGCCATGATAAAAATTGCTTGTAGGCCCAAGAGGTGAGCCATGATAAAAATTGCTTGTAGGCCCAAGAGGTGAGCCATGATAAAAATTGCTTGTAGGCCAAGAGGTGAGCCATGATAAAAATTGCTTGTAGGCCCAAGAGGTGAGCCATGATAAAAATTGTTTGTAGGCCCAAGAGGTGAGCCATGATAAAAATTGCTTGTAGGCCCAAGAGGTGAGCCATGATAAAAATTGCTTGTAGGCCCAAGAGGTGAGCCATGATAAAAATTGCTTGTAGGCCCAAGAGGTGAGCCATGATAAAAATTGCTTGTAGGCCCAAGAGGTGAGCCATGATAAAAAATTGCTTGTAGGCCCAAGAGGTGAGCCATGATAAAAATTGCTTGTAGGCCCAAGAGGTGAGCCATTGATAAAATTGCTTGTAGGCCCAGAGTGAGCCATGATAAAAATTGCTTGTAGGCCCAAGAGGTGAGCAATAAATATTTATTTTTTTTTTTTACGGAGCAATTCTACGGCGGTTAAGGAGGAGGAGGAGGAGGTGGAGGAGAAATGGCACTTCATACAGATGGCACTTCACTTTTGGCTGCTTTCCACTGTTGGAGAAGCAAAGTCCGGGTCAATCCACTTGCTGTTCATTTTGATTAGCGTCAGCCTGTCGGCACTGTCGGTTGACAGGCGGCTGCGCTTATCGGTTATAATGCCCCCGGCTGCGCTGAACACCCTTTCTGATAGCACGCTGGCGGCAGGGCAGGCAAGCACCTCCAAGGCGTACAGGGACAGTTCCAGCCACGTGTCCAACTTGGAGACCCAGTAAGTGTAGGACGCCGAGGGATCGGGGAGGACAGGGGTACGGTCTGCCAGGTACTCCCGCAACATCCGCCGATACTTGTCCCTCCTGCTGATCCCGCCAGCGATGGTGGGTGGGAAAATCTCCATCATGTTCTGCACGAGTTCCCTCTGGTATTCCAGCAATCGATTCGTCCTCTCCTCTACCGGAATAAAAGAGGAGACGTTATCTTTATACCGGGGGTCCAGGAGTGCGAAGACCCAGTACAGTTTGTTCTCCACTATCCGGACAACACGTGTGTCCCGGGAAAAGCAGCCCAGCATGAAGTCAGCCATGTGTGCCAGACTCTGAATAGGCATGACGTCACTGCCCCCACCAGAAGGATCACTTGCCATTTCCTCCTCTTCCTCTTCCGCCTCCTCTCCGCCCCATCCGCGCTGAACCAATGGGACGCACACAGCCTGACTGCTACCCTCGCCGCCAGCATCCTCCTCCTCTTCCACAGCCACCTCCACGTCGTCCTCCTCCTCCTCCATCCTCCTCCTCCTCCTGCAACTTGCCACCGAGAAGCAGACAAAAGTGTGGTCTGACTGTGTAGCTCCGTTGCGTCTCCTCCTACCCCGTCTCCTCTGCGTGCAATGCGTTCTCC